>VOCP01072421.1:0-20304 GCA_007922195.1 Podocnemis expansa | reverse complement strand
AGCCTGGGGTGAGGAAGTTATGGGCCTGTACCAATCACCCCCCCCCCCAAAAAAATAGTTTAGCTACAGTATACACAGGTGCTTAAGGGGCAGGTTGTGCAGGGTCCTGGATTTAAAGGTTGCCAGTCAGGTCTGTTGTCATGTAGGTGCATTTAAAGGAGGCAATGAAAATCCAGTCACATGCTCTGTGTGTGGGGAGGATGCTAGCCTCCATGTGATGCAGGACAGGGAGGCTCTTGCGACAGGGCCCTCATGAAGACCAGCTTTTTGTTTTATCATGACCCCCAACCTCAGCTCTGTCACTTCATGCCTCCCCCCCCAACACATGCTTTGGTCCTGCTGCTGGAAGGAGTCCTGGTGGCAACGGAGGCCAAGTTACCCTGTGAGCTGGACCGTGGTCATTAGGAGGTTTGCCAGGCCAAGCTGTGAGCTGGACTTGGGGCCCTAGGTGACTATTAGTTTGCTTGTGCCTGAGGCTGACTCTGGCTGTAATTAACGACCTGCCCATCCGCAGCATTTTAGGAGCTGCTGCAGCAGCAGGCTGTGGGCTGTTTGCAGGCAACATGCTGATCCACTGATAAGCCAGAGCCATTCTCCTGCTGTCGCTGATTTTCTCTTTGCACTCTGGGAAGCCTCCTGCCTGTGCAAAGGGGCCTTTGTCTCCACTGCCCTGCCCCTTCTCCATCCACTGGTGCTGGAAGTAAGAGAGATTCTGGTTTTTTTCTTCAGGACCACAATTCTGGGGCTGCTCCAGGGTGTAGCTCATTCAGGAGCCAGCATTCCCTAGCTACTAGAACACAGGCTTGGGTGCAAGGACGACTGGGTTCCAAGCTGGGATCTGCCATTGACTTGCAACATGGCCTTGGGCAAGTTAGTGCCCCACTCTGTGCCACAGTTTCTTCACTTGAATTGTGAGAGCTCACACTGCTGGGGCGGGGGGGGGGGGGGGTGTAAGCAGTTTGTGAGATAGCATTAGGTAGTGTTTGTAAAGACTGACAGGTGCTGGAAATACAAAGTCGCTTAAGTTAGCTAGTCAGCCCTAGAGCAGGTCATTTGGACATAGCTGCTCTGGGAAGCAGACCTGCCAGCAGCTCGCCCATGCAATGGAATCCCTAGTTCTGTGGATGGCCTCTCAGTTGTAGCAACACCTTCTTCCACCTCCATTTCCTTGATGCTCCCCTTGTCTTCTGTAGCGGGCTCACTTAGTGTTGTTGGTCATGCTGCTCTTAATCCCACAGCCCCTCTCTCTCTAGGGGCTGCTATGGAACAGATTTTTCCTGTTCCAGCTCCCAGCAACATACATGCTTGTGGGGGTGGGGATCTGGGCATTTCACCTCAGCTACCCAGTCCCACTGCACCTTCATTGGGAGTGGGTGTGGGCAGGAGTAATGCAGGCCCAGGAAAAGACCTGGGCCCCAGGCCCAGCACACCAAGTCTTGATTCGGGGCCTGGGCCCTATCCTGTCCAGTACCCTGAGCAGGGACCAGCTTGGGCTCATGGCCCTGCTCCCCTGGCCAGGAACTGGGCCGGGGAAGACAGCTGCCACTGCGGGCAGCCCTGCAGTGGACCCAGGGCACTGGTGTTGGGACTCGGGCCTCGAGCTCCCTATGCCCATGCCAGCAATACCACTGGATGTGGAAGGTGCCACATAAGCTGGACTCACTTCATAGTGCTCTCCTCTGACTCTGGTTTGCTCTTGGCATCAAATGGAAAATGATGCCTGAGTCACTGTTATTAATGATAGAAGGGCTGGGCCCCTAAGTGCTGATTTGGCACCAGTGCAGGAGATAGTATGATCCAGCCTGGCTTACAAAGGGATCCATGCAGCCAGCCCTTGGGTGGAACACAGCAGCCCTCTGTCTCCAGCAGTGCCACGTGAGGGTATTTTAGGAAGGAAAAAATTAAGATACTCGCACTGGCTGCAAACAGCAGGGATAATTTTAGGTAAAGTGCAATTACTTGAACTGGACACTGGCCAAGGTGCACTGGGCTTAGTGCCCCTTCTTTTGTGACATGGTCTTTAAAAGCCCATTGTGGCTGTGAATGATCAGGACCACTGTCAGAAATTCAGTGCTGGGCCCCTGGAGTCTGTCCACATCAGAGGAGAGTGCGCCCCCTACTGATGTACTGTCCCACTGTTCCCTGCAGCATGGTTCCCCCCCTCCCCTACACCCAGCAGTGGGCCATTGGGGTTAGCAGTGAGTCACTTGCACATTCTCCCTGCAGCACCTGAGCTGTCCTTAGACGTTTCCCATCCAAGCACTGCTCAGCCCCATGTAGCTGATCAAAGCACCGCCTGGAGTGCTGGCGCTGCAGAAGCCGACATCCCCTGGCTGCTTGGGCGCCAGGGCACTGTCATGCTGCTGAGCCTGTGTTTCTGGGCTATTAAATCCTTCAGTCCTTTGGCAGGTTCCTCCGACATGTCCGAATCCTTTTAGACACTCAGGAGCCGAGGCTGGTTCATTTCCCAGCATGCCCCAGTGCTCCCAGCTCTTGCCTCACTGTGCTTTTTATCTCCGTGACCTTAGAAAACCCAGCAGGACGTGGCCCTGCAGCCCTGGGCCGATGGCAGCGAGTCCCTCCAAAGTGAAGCCAAGCGGTTCCTTACGTACATCAGCACCCCCCAGGTAAGTCAAGCCGTCAGCCTGCCACCCCTTCCCCTGTGGAGTGTCTCTCTCCTGATGCTCCTCTGTACTCATCTCTAATCATCCCTGTTTCTGACCCACATGGCCCATCAAGTTGCCAGCATCCCCAGCTCATGTAGCATCCTCCTGGATTAGAGAGGAGTGGCTGATGGTTGTCAAAAGTGCAGGATCTGGTGGGGGGTGGGGTGGAATATCCCAGTTCCCACCTATTGCTACAGAACCTCCCCAGAGTCTGGGGCCTCTGGGGCCTGAATGAGGCAGCACTTTGGAGTCCCATCCACTGGCAGAGGTGATGATGGGGAAGGATAGGATTGGAAGGAGGCCCAGGGCAAGGGAAAAAGGGGATGTTCCAGTGAGAGCTTCGGGGTTTAGGGGGAAACCATCTGGGCAAGGAGCATTTGCGGACCTAGGCTGGAGAATCCTGAGCTAAAATTAACGCTCTTGCAGGGAGAGGGAGCTGGCTTGTTGTCCCAGATGAAAAGCAACCAGTACAGTGCGGGAGGAGAACTGCCTCTATCTCAGGGGTCTCAAAACACGGCCCGGGGGCCACATGCAGCCCCTAAAGATATTTCCTGTGGCCCACAACAACACTACTGTTACTGATATTTGTAATATTGTTGTATGAAAAGGTTCCAGTGGTGCGGCCCTTGGGCTAATGTACCAGTCCTCATGGTGATTTGAGTTTGAGACCCCTGCTCTATCTACTGGCTGATGAGAAATGGCCACCACTGGCCAGGCAACAGATGGATGCTGAGCTGTGAGGGGGATGGGATGACAGGAGAAAACTGAGCTTCCAAGGGCTAAACGCCTCCCAGATCCTGAACCCCACCCACTCCTCAGCTAGTAAAAGGCTGATTTTGTTCTCCCTTCTTCAGCTGCCCTGCTCCAGAACTCTGAGCCAGGACGGGCTCCAAGCTTCCACTGACAGCGGGGGCGGAGCGTGGCGCGTGTGCCTGGACCACATGCCCAGCCTGTCCTTGAAGCTGCAGCAGGAGGGATGCTTGGTTTATACCTTCAGGTGAGTACTGTGCTGGGCCCCAGAAATGAGGAGGGACAGAGGAAGGGAGGGAAGCAAAGCAAGGATGGATGAGGGTGCTTGAGACTCCTCTTTCCTCAGCATTAGGGCTGGCCACAAGTTTTTGGATTGTAAGTTTCCAGTGAAAATTTCTGCTGAAAATTCAAATGACAGCCAGACAGAATGGCGTTTGTTCGCTGGTCTTCGCGCCCACCACTCCTCCATTTTTGAAACATTTCATCAGAGTTTTAGGGAAGGGAAAAAAAACAGGAAAAAATGTTGAGAAAGGGGTTCTTGGCTTTTGGGGGCTGCTTCTTCCCACTGGCTCTGCTCTGTAACTCCACTGGCCTCCCAGGAGGTATGAGCCCTATGTTGCTGTCCTGGGTCTCTTGGCATGGAGGCCTCCTAAGCAAGTCTTCAGTTTTAGGGTGTATTTTCTAGTCCCAAGTGTTGGTGGAAGGCAAAAGTTGCATGAGCCCCAGACAGCAAAAGCCCTTGGCATCACAGGGTAGGATCAGCACCACTATCAGCTGGGCAGGCTACCCACCAGTGTGCTCACCCCAGCTCTGGAAGGATTCCTCTCCAAGGGTGGGAGACTAATTTGATTTCATTGGCCTGGCCAGACCCAGCCGGTTCAGACAGCCAACAGATGGACTGATTGTGGTGTGGATTTTGTGTGTGCTGGAAGCTTGCCCATTAGAATCTGCCAAACCGGCTCATATCAGATTGATGGTGCACCTACTTTAGTAGTGGCCAGACCCAGATACATCAGAGGAAGGTGCAACTTCACACAGGCCACCATGTGGCCTGCAAACAGTGACTTTTCAGTTGCTAGTGATGTAGGACTGGCCACCAAGAGGTTAATATCACCATATCCCATTACCAGTCCTGGGAGCCATCCACTTCCCTGTCTACCAGTTGGTTACGCACACATGAGTCAGGCTGGTTCTGCTGCTGCGGTGAAAACCATCTGCTCTTGGGTACATTCTGGCAGCCTGAGTCATGACCAGCCACAGTGAGTGTAGCCAACACTGTGCCCCAAAGGCCTGTATGAAATTCCTCGCCTCTAACTGGGCTTCAATCTTGTCCTTGTTCAGCTCTGACTGGTTGCAGCTGCAGAAGGGGAAGAAACTGCTCTTACACTATTTGCATCTGGCAGCTTTGAGCAGCGACTGAGAGTTCAGCCCTGCTGAGATCCCTTTGGAGTTGGTCTCTGAGTCTGAAATCTCTAGAACAGTGGTTCTCAACCACTGTGTCAGGACACGTGACTGTGTTGCCAGACAGTAGTAAGTGTGTTGTGGAAATTCAGGAAGATGGCTGGATGTGGCCTGGAGGGTCACAATATAGCACCAAGTGCATTGTGACCTGCAAAAGGTTGAGAACTACTCCTCTAGAACTGAGATTGTGCCCTGACAGCAGTACACAGAATGGTGCCAGCATGTCATGCTGTCATGATCAGTGCTTTCAGCTTCCCTCCCTTAGTTTTAAGCTTCTTTGTTGGGCCTGGGTGCTAATATGTAACCTACTTTTCCCTTCTCTTGCTGTCCAATCTTGGCCTGTAAACCTGGGGCTCTGACCAGCCAAATACTTGGCCTGTAAACCTGGGGCTCTGACCATCCAAAACTCCATGGGCGGTTAGAGGCACATAGTGGGACAGAGGGGGTGATGGGTTGTACCATGGGCACTGATTAGTGCTGCTAAGAATTCAGTTTGCTAAACTAGTACAGTTGCTAGGAGCAGTTGCAGAAAAAGATTTCACGTTGATGCAGGCAGACCAGTGTGGAAGCTGCAGAAGATGCAATGTTTCCAGCTAATCCCTTTACTTATTCAAATGCATGCCCCTTGCAGTGGGCTGGGCAGTGACAAGTTGCATCCGAAGAGCAAAACGAAAGGTGAATAAAACACCTCTGCTTGGAACCTCAGATGCAGTAGGGGCCTAAAATCAGACAGAGTGCCTTTGCGTCAATTTGTATAACATTACCCATCATGCTTTGCCTTGCAACTGAGTATTCTGCAGGTCAGCCCAACTGTGCGGAGCTTGAAAGTGGTTCTCTCCCTTTCTTTACTGGTAGTGTGGTCAAAAGGGGCTTTGAGTTCAGCCAGCGGATGAGTGAAATGAAATGTCAAGTGCATAGCTTTGGCCTGACCCCCTCCAAACAGATAGGCCTCTGGCGTGAAGGACAGGTGCAACATCATCAGCTGTGGCTGGACTGGCATGAGCGACACCCAGTTACCTCCCTACAAAGACAGAGGAGTGCTTCCAAGAGGCTAAATCAGATCATGGAGGACTTTGGGCACAAGAAGGTAATGGCATCTGATAACATAGTCCCCTCACTCCCTACTCACTGTTATCACCATCCACCCATTAGATGTCATAAACAGAGAAGCTCTACTGGTTGTTTAACCATGCGGGCCTCAAAGAGTGCTCCATGGATAAAATCCAGTCCCCTCTCTGAATCTCAAATGGCTACTTCATGTCTTCCTTGGCATAAATCCAACCACAAGCCAATCTGCAGAAGACATCATAACTGGAAGGGCAGCTAATAGGCAAGAGGACAGAACTGATGTTCAAGGTGACCTGGAGAGGTTAGAGCTAGAATTTTCAAAGGTGCTGAAGAAACAGGAGCCCAAGTCCAACTGAATGTTAATTGGGTTTGGGAACCTGGCTTCTTTGAAAATGCTGTCATAGAGCAGCAGGGATGCCAGCCAACAGGGAAACGTTTGGCCTGGATCCACCAAGGTATTTATGGTTTTCATTTCCACGCATTTCAATGGAGGTTAGGAGCCTAACTACCTTAGTGGATCTGGGCCTTTGTTCCTAATAAATGCCAAGTCCTGAACCCAGGGAACAGAAATCGACACTACACAGAGACCCAATAGGTGAATGTAACCAGTTTACTTTTGTCTTGTCCTCTTGCTACCCATTCACGTTCCTGAGCTTTCTAGTTGCCATCGGGAGTGTGAAGGGTCCACTTCAGAGTCTGCAAGGGTGGTGCTCACTAGCAGATCTTGCCTTTAAGGCTGAATAAAGCTCAGCCCCTCGGGTCTAATCCATCTCATAGCTGATCTGCAGCTGGAGGATAAACTGCACTCTGGGTCTGAGCCAAAGTCAATGAGACCTTTTTCATTGACCTTGGATCAGGCCTCTAGCTCCACACATCAATGAGCAACACCCTTTTTTTTGGTCTGCTGAATCCTCGGCTTTCAGAAGCTAACTTAAACAAAGTGGAGCTCAGCTAAGAGCAGTAGGGCTCATTTTTTCACCACTCCCAGGTGTGTCCTGTTGTCCAAATGTTTCATGTTGAGACTTTTCTTGGCAAGCCCCAGTTGAGTCTCCTCTTGTTATGGCACCAGTCCCTGGACAGTGCTGTGAGTTGGCTTGTTCTTTCTCTTTGGAGTAGATTGATGTGTTGGAGGCGGACTTGGCCAGCGCGGAGTGGAAGATTTTGGAGAGCATCCTCATGGATGGTACTGTGGCCTCTGTGCACCAGCTGATCCTCACCATCCACCTCCACTGGCCTGGCTTCGAGGTCAATGGGAGTGAAGCAGCTGTGGTGCGGTACTGGTACAGCCTGCTGAAGGCATTGGAGGCCAGAGGGTTTCGGCTGTTCTATAGCTTTAAGGACCTGAAGAAGCCACAGCTCTTCCTGCATAAAGAACTCTTCAATGCCAGTAGCTCCTACACCCTGAGCTGGGTCAACACCTATTGGATGTATTGAAAGGGGGCGCACAGAGCTGAGCAAACAGGCACGTGGGAGGGGAAGGTGTGGGATTTTCAAACCTGCCTCCTGACCGAGTGAGGAGGAGGTGGGCTTATTAGGTCCCAGATGGTCAAAGTGTGCCCCAGGTGGCACTTGTATTCCCACTGAGTCCCAGGAATGGATAATACAGCCCAAGGGGCTCTGAAGATAAACCTGCAAAGAGTTAACAGAAATCCAAGGCCTGTGATGTTGACAGCAAAGACCATTCAGGTGGACACTTGGAATTGGACTAAAACTAGCTTATGAGACTCAAAGGTGCTGAAGAGCTTGGTCCAGTCTGAGCAAATCTCTCATACCACAAGACCAGCTAACCATTGCTGTGGCTGGGAGTACATGCAAGAGCCTGAGTGAGTGTCCTGCTCCTTTCTTCCTTCATGAAGTGATGACATAGTACCTGTCACCAGTCCCATCCTGACAGCACAGATGACAAGAAGCCAAGTGGACAACTCCGGGGGGCAAGGTGCAGCAGCGCTTCTTGCTGCTGCTTATCTTGGCCTGTGGCTTCCCAAAGCCCCAAAAATGACTGCAGCAGGCACGGGAAGGGCAGGAAATGAATGGCCAGTGCTCTGTTGCTGAGAGAGCCATTCTAATCTGGAAATGTTGTTAAGGAAGCCACAAATGCATTTGTCAAATATAAGCAAGATGCAAGGAATCTGTAGCTGTCACTGGGACTCGCAGCCTGGCGGTCTGATGCTATTAAGACCAGTTGGGATTTTCAAAGGAGACTAACATTGGTCAGTGTCCAGCTTACATGCAAATTCTGTTGGACCTGGGTACCTCACTCCTGTTGGCTCCTTTCAGAATTCCAGCCAACTTCTATACTGAATGACACAGAGCATTTCACAAAGACTCAAGTGGCCTTGTGAACAATGCACCCAAACGCTGTCTCCATAGCTGGACTGGAAGATCTCTAGAGAGCCAGCTCTCTCTTGAGACAGCAGCTCCTACCACTTGGGGTGTGAATACCATCAGGACCCTTTTATTATAGCTCAGCTTGTCTGCCTGTTTGGAACCAAGAAGAGCAGATTTTAAAATGACTTTTAAAAACAAGGGATGGGGGAGGAGAAAAAAGCTTTTGCCATTTTTGGAACTGCCAAAGTAAAACTCAGGTTCAAATTTAGATAAAGGCTATGCATCCGGTTATTTTGCTTTGCCCCTCCTTAGGCTCTGACTGCTAGCACAGAACGGTGCAGTCAAATGTCATTTACAGCTAGTTCTGCCTGCATCCTTTCCTGCTGGACGGAGCTATTTTCTTTAGTCTTTTATTTATACTGTATTGCTCTTGTTTTTGCCCCTGCAAACACTGCTGGGGTGCACAAAACCCTTTAGATCGTGGCTGGCAGCAGAGATCTGCCTAATCATAGTCATTATCTGGTAGCAGGTAATGGGAATCTTTCCTATGTTAAATTCAGAACAGAATAGATGAGAGGAGGGCACTTTGGGGAAGGGAACATGCTCCTAGCCCCCCCTGTGGTCGGAATCCATTGCATTTTTCCTGGGAAGTGGTGTATAGCAGAGTCCCTGCTTTGTGCTCTGGCTTTTCTGCTACAGTAGCAGACTCCTCAGGTCACTCATTTAGTTATTAAATCCATGAGGATATTTTGGGTACCTGTGAACAGAACTTCAGGAAACCCAGGCGTCTGGGTTGCAATAACCTCTTGGGATGCTTGGTTGATTTAGTCAGCACTGACCCGAAATCCGCTGTTAAATAATCAAGCCTGGCTGACCCTAGGGGCGGGGATGATCATGTGTGTCAGCTGCAGGAAGGAGACAGGAACGAAATCCACCAGAGAGCCATTTTTGCACAATATTTGCTCTGCCCAGCAATGCAGAATCCATTGTATTCTGCCGTCAGAGACTCATACCACTGCTGCAGTAAAAACCCCTGGAGTATGTTTTTGTGATGGATCTTTAGAGAATAAGATGATCTCGCCCCCATACAACTGGTGTGAGACTCCATCATAACTTGCCCCACTAGACCCCGATCACACACAAGGGCCAAGTTCTGCTCACCTCTTTATTAGCAATGTGAATGGGAACGCCTTTCTCCCCTGCTTCTGAAGCAAATTGTCCTGGAGAAAAGAGACAGGTTTTCCTCCTGAGGGCAAGTTCTTATTTCCAGTGGGTGTACAGGAGAGGGAGTTGGGAGGAAGGGTGGCGTTGGAGTTTTGCTTTGCGAGACACCATTAACTAGTGAGCAAAGGTTGCAGTGTCTCCATGGAGACAAGACAGCAAGCGAGACAGAGTGTGTGTGGATCTAAGGTTAGAGCTGATTAGTAAATGTCAACTGCACCACCGTGTTCCTGTAACTGCCCTCCACCAGCACCAGGCTGGGGTCTCCTGTGGGAGGAAAAATCACAGCAAGCTGTTGGGGGAGGGGAGAGGAAGGGAAATAAAAACACAAAGGTTCCTGCACCTCAACTCTAAAGCCAAGCACTTAAGAACTGAAGAGAAAACTTGCTGATAAGAAAACTTTGACACCTTAATCATGACAGACACCTAATGCTGTTACTCCTTTGTACTCTTTGGTGTCCAGATTGGGTCTTAAGATTCAGGGGTCTTCGCTGATTTCATCTGAATCCCTGGAATCTTTTGATTCACTGGAAATACCTGTACCTATCTCTTCTCTCTTGCACACATGCACAGTTGCTCACTTACAGAGTAGAACGGCATTCGGAGTTTATGCTGATCCTTTTCGTTTGGTAGTGGGATGTTGCCAGAACCTCTGCCACCTTTGGCTTTTTCCATAATGTAATAATAATAGTCTACCCTTCTCCATCACCTTTCATCAAGGATCTCAAAGAACACAACAAATGCTGATCAGCGGCCTGTGAAAAAAGTACATACAACAGCACCCATCCTCCAGAGATGGAAGCAGTCATGGCGAAGTTACATTACCAGCTGGCCTTGCAAGTGGAGGTATTCAGGTAGTGCCAGTCACTTTAAGGGCCCAGATCCTCAAAGATATTTTGGCTCCTAACTTCCATCCAGTGGCAATCAAGAGCTTAAATATCTGTAAGAATCTGGGCCTCAGTGTGGGAATGAGGTCCCCAGGCCCTCTTGGTTCCCTGGCCCTGTCTCCTTATAAATATCCCTGAGAAACCCTGTATGATCAGCCACTAGCTTTAGCTCATTTGAAAGACTGAACAATGTGAAATGTCTGAAATTTCTTATGGGATCCATAGCCACAGGCCTGGCAGCTTAGAACAAGGAAGAGAAGCAGAGCCCCCTTCACACACTGCACAAGCGAGAGGCTAGTAGAATACCCACTGACCCACCACCCAAATCCATGCACTCTTAGTCTTGTTGTTTGTGGTGTTTTATATACACCCCAAACACACTCAGTGCTGAACCACCACTCCTTCTTTATGGACAAGGCTAGGGGTTATTTGACTCTTTAGCCACATCCTTTCTGTTTTGTTCCAGGTTTGGGCTGTGACTTAGCCTTTTTTCTCCTACCCTCTGCCCCTTGGCAGGAGCATTAATAAATATGCTGCTGCAGGCATGAGCCAGCATGTAAGACACCCATGATATCATTATTATTTGCAGAATCAAACCACAGTTGCTAGGTGTCTCAGCTCAAAGCCTGACTGCTGTGGGTTCACACCTTGTGTCTGGTTACTTTTGACAAAGCATCGCCTTTGGGAGTTGGGGATGGAGATCAGTTCTTACTCTGTTCTTTACAGTTCAATCACGTGGTCAGCTCTTAACTAACATAGTAGCAAAGGGCAGTTTGATGGTGCAGTGCATTATGCACTAGCATTCTCTTTCCAAGACCTGAGCTAGGTGTCAAATGATGGTGTGTAGTGTCTTCATCTTAGCTCCTTTAGTCTGATGAAGTAGGATTTTCTCCCATGAAAGTTCATGCAGTAAATGAAATTGTTAGTCTTTAAAAGTGCCACAGGACTTCTTGTTTTTCTGACTGTAGTCCTGTTTTTAGACTAACAGGACTACCCTTTTGGACTTTAGTCGAAGGATCTCCGTAGACAACACACCATTTGGTGAAGGGGCCTCTGGTAATTTGCTAGCTCCCTTCAATGGTTTGCAAAGACACTAGCGGAGACAACATCCTGCTGGTTTAATTTTGCATGATTGGGGGTGCTCAGGAAGAGTCAAGGCCTGGAGTAAAAAGAGCTGTAAGAGTAAAACTCAGGTTCACCCATAAGGCAGCTGTTGTGGAGAAGCCTGTAATACATCTCAGCCACTGGTATAAGCAGCAGATTCCACTGTGGGCAGGTGGGGGAGACAGTGCAAGCAAAACAGCTGAAAAGATGCATGGTCACAGCTTCTGCTGGTGTAAGGGTGTTCTGGTCACCTTGGCAGCTTGTATGGCAGTTTACCTAGAAAATCATTTACATTCAGCAAATACAGGAAGGCAATTGGCAGGCGACAACATCCCTTATAGAGAAACAAGTGTTGGGGGGTATCAGTCACTTTTGTTTTGGATATTATAGTTTAGAAAGTGTTATTCAATGGTTATAAGAAGAGACTTGCTGTCACACAGCCAAACAGATAAAGAAACAGAGTTCCCTTTGGGCTGACACATCTAGCCATGGAGGTAAATCCTTTTCAGGGAATGGCGGACTGGCAGCCTGGAAAACCTAGAGGTGATAGTTATCCAGCGCCTTCCTGTAGGAGATGGGGCCCAAGTTCATGCCTTATTATTGCTGTATAAGCTCGTTAGCAGGGCTGGTCCTTCCATGGAGGTGACCTAGGTGGTCGTCTAGAGCACCAACCATTAGAGGACACCAAGGGATGGGGTGGGGCCAGCAAACCTATCTTGCCCTGCTCCACTCAGGCACGTAGCCTAGGGTAGAGGAAGGCAGGAAGCTGTGTTTTGGCTGGCTCCGCTCCAGACAAGGTAAGCTGGGGCGGGGTTGGTCTAGGAAAATTGTTCTGCTCCTTGCCCCAGGTCAGACCCCAACAGCAGTGCTGCTCCCCAGGCCAGAGTTGAACCCCAGTGGCAGCGCCTCTCCCCAGCTGAGGCTGGACCCCAGCAGCAGCTGACGCTGCTCCCTGCTTGCATTTGGATCCCTGAACAGGACCAGATCCCAATGGTGGCAGTGCTGCTCCCTGCCCACAGCCAGATCCCAGTGGTGATGCTGCTCCTGGCTGGATCCAGATCCTGGTTGGGGATGGGGGAAGCTAAAAGGAGTGAGGAGGGCAGAGACAGCCTGCAGTTTGACTGGCTCTGGGAGGTGTGGGGAGGCAAAATAACAGTTTGCCAAGGGCACCAAAAAACTTTGGGCTGGCCCTGCTCATTACCACAGGAGAGAGGAGTATTGGCAAGTGTAGGATGTGCCTGATGATTTCAAGAGGTTTCTCCAGGAGAATGGTATAGATCAGGGGTGGCCAAACTCATGGAACTCAAGAGCCACACAAGTTGATTATTAAACCTTTGAGAGCTGCACTAAGGCATATAGCCATATACTTTTACCTCCTCCAAAATTACTAAGTTTAAAATTCATCGCATGCTTTATCATAAAAAGAGGGCAAATATTGATCATACTAATGTCAGAGTCTAATCATTACTAAAGGTTACCATGAAAACTAGGCCTATACAGTAAATGATGTATTTTCTTCTTCATATTTTTTTCTTATTATTTGATGTCATGTTTAGAAGGACTTGTAAAACATGATTTTATTTTAACCATGACTAAACTGCATTAGGGCCTATGAGAAAATTTAAACATTCCGCGCTTCTCCCTGCCATCTCAATGCCCCTCCCTAACCCCCAGGCTCTGAAGCTGTCTCCCCCAGGCTAAGCACCCCCCCCACAGTTAACTGGCTGCTCTGGTGGCTAGGCACAGGCTGGGGCTTGCTCCCCTTGCTTTAAGCTCCGCCCAGGCTGAGCATCCACTATGGCAGCTATGGCAGCTAGGCAAAAGCTGGGGCTCCCCCCAGGGCAGGCTGGGGCTGCTTTCCTCTCTCTGACCCATGTATAAGCTGAGTTCTTCTGCAAGCCCCACTCTTTTTCACAAGCCGCATGTGGCTCCCAAGCTGCAGTTTGGCCACACCTGATATAGAAGTTTCAACAGCTCAAAGTGAGAGGAGGGGGTGCAGCTAGATTGCAAGGGTTGAATATTTAAAGGCATAGAGAAATGGGATAGGGGGAGGTGATGTGCCTTTATGGGTGTTAGTCTGTAGCAGGTGCCGATTGTGAGAAGCGAGATCCGGAGGTGTGGGAACGCTTGCTGCTTTGCCCCAAGTTCCAAAGGGGCAGCCGCATTAGTCTCGTTCAGCAAAACAAACAGGGACTCTAACAGAACTTTTAAAGACTAACAAACTAACAAAGTACAATAAATAAAAAGTGCTACCAGACACCTTGTTTGTTTTCCTTTGCCCCAGTAGCTGCATCATTCAACCGCTGATTAGGCCATTGCTGCTGAGGACATGTCCCCAGGTGCTGTGCACTAGGAGGGAAAGAATGGTTGAGAAACTCATAGAAATATTAGTGCATTATATATAAGGCAGGCTTAGGAGCTGTGCCTAACAGCTGCTGAAGTGGAGCAACTACTCTGCATGGGTTATGTATTAGCATGGTATTTGCATACTGGGTGCAGGACATAGTGGGTAATGGTATTTGGGGTTAATCTACTCACAAATCTGTCGATATCTATAATTCTAGTGAAGGGAAATACAATATACTGTCTTTTTGTAAATTGCTACTCTCTTTTTCAAATCTGTCTGGATTAGTTAAAGGGTAAAAACTACCCTTAGTTAAAAAGATGCTTGAAAAAAAGGTGACTGTATATTTCAGCCTGAAAAAGAGAAGGTAGGGGTGGGGTTTCACATTAGCTCTGGAGCAAAATGCTGGAGGCATTCCTATTTCACCTCAGTCTTCCTGTCAAATGATAGTTCTGGCTAGGGCTTATTTGAGGCCCTTTGTTATGTTAAGGACAGCAGGTGTTTGCATGCTACTTGATGTTTAAGAGCTCCTGTGAAGGAGAAAGGCAGACTCTCTGAGCTGAAATTACTGAAGAGGAGCAGCAGATGGAGAGGGCAGATGGTGAGAGCAGCTAGTGGCGAGCTGGGAGGTGGTGAGTGACTGGAGGGTGAAGCTGGCGGACAGCGGGCAGAGATGGTGGACAGTGAGAGCGGCCAGTGATAAGCTGGGTGGCGCGAGTGACCAGAAGGCAGAGCCGGCGTACAGCGGACGGAACCAGCGAATGGTGAGATCGGCCAGCTGGGTGGTGTGAGTGAATAGAGGGCGGAACCAGCGGACAGCAGGTGGAGTCAAGGAACAGTTCTATAGGATGGAGTGAGTGACCAGTAGATGGCGTCGGCGGACAGCTGGCATGAAAGATACTCCCTGTGTACCCTAGGGTTGGTTGGGAGGCTAGTTAGTACTGATTCCACAAATCAGTGCCAGTTTTGCCATTAAGTCTTGTATGTTGTTATGCTGGGGGGGAGGGGTTGTTGGGAACTTTGCTCTGTACTGGCTAGCTAGATCAGTGCTGACTTCTGTTATTTGGCCTTTTACACTTTTTTTTCTACTATTAAAAGTTCTGATTACTACATGCAGTCTCATGCATGTGAGTGGGGAAGCCTTACCCCTTTGGGGTGCCCAGGAAACAGTGCAGGATTCCCAGAAATCTGGGTGGGGGCTTGAGCCAGTTGGTGGTGCTATATTATTGGGAAACCCCTCGGTATAGAACTCAGCCCTTGTTCTGCCAGCCTGCCCTGGCAGAAGGGTTACATATACATGGCCTATGTGCCATGTGTCTCAGTTATAGATGTAGGGGGAAAGACAAAGGAGTGTGTTCAGTCTCCTGATCCACACCCTGTGTGCTGCTCAGAGAGTGCAAAGGGAATGGAACCTGGCTGGACTCTCCTAGTTTTGGATCCCCTTGGTATTGGGAGAATCTCAAGTGAGCAGAGCCAGCTCCAATGCTGTCCTCGCTAAAGGGGCAAGGAGGAGCATGAAGGAACGGGGAAGGAGGAGTGGGTGGACCCTAATATACTTCAGCTGTGCTGAGCTGGTGGATGTACCTAGTTATGGCAGTCACCAGGTTGCCCTAACCTGCATGAGGACCAATATAGAATCAGAAACGTGGCCAGTTTGCAGAGCATAATCTCTGTGAACCAGAAAAATCTGGCTCAAAGATGGAGTTTGCATTCTGTAAGGGCTTTATTGATGTCAGCAGGTCGTACTGTGGGATCAGCAACATTTTGCAAATGATGCAAATCAGTGCCCAAGCAATGCCAAGCTGAAAAAAACAATCATGAGCTTAGAGGACAGAATTTAGTGATTTATTATGTGTTGTTTATTTTAAAATCTGATTACTTTATGAACTTTGAATGGATGGATATGTATGCCTATACTGTTAATTTTGACAAGTTCCAGAGAGGTAACCATGTTAGTCTGGTTCAGCAGAACAAACAAGGAGTCCTGGGGCACTTCTAAAGACTAACAAATTTATTTATCACAAGCTTTGATGATGAAGGTGGGATTTCTCCCACAAAAGCTCATGTGGTAAATAAATTTGTTAAATAAAATGTGTTGGTCTTTGAAAGTGCCACAGGACTCCTTGTTTGTTTTACTGTTAATTTTGTGTCTGTCTATTGCTTTATGAATTTTGAATGGATGGATGTGTACATCTTATGCTGTGTTTAATTTTGTGTCTGTCCATTACTTTTTCCAGCTAGTTGTGTATTTTAATCTTAAAGCTTTTGTCTATAAGCAGTCAGTGAAGAAAATGAAATCATATTCCACGAAAAGAGTTGGAATGAGTGGATGACCAGAAGAGTGAAATAACATTCTATGGTGCATTTGTTGTATACGTTTTAAATTCTGATTCAGGTATTCACACCTGCGGTTTTTGACACGGAAGCTGTTGGTTCCCATTTCTTCTCTTACCTTTGAGGATGGCATTTCTGAATAGAAGGGGATAGCCGTGTTTCAAGTAGTGATGCACATGTTCATGTGCTATTCCACCTCCTTTATGCAGTGCACCTTTCATCACTAGCTCTCAAAGTGCTTTACTAACAACATCAGGATCATTGTTCCCATTTTACAGACGGGGGCCTGAGGCACAGGTGGAAGGAGTCAGGGGTTAAAGTAAGGGGGAATGTGGTTCCGGAGGCCCCTATTTTTAGGGGGCCCAGAATACTGGCTCCCTAAAAATAGGGGAATGCCCTGGAATGCTATGTTCTGGGCCCCCCCCATCAAACAGGGGGACATGCCAGAATGCTGAGTTCCAGGGCCCCCTGAAAATAGAAGGGTGCACTGGAACCAGCGTTCCGGTGCATCCCCTATAGGCCTGAGGAAGGGAGGGGCTGTAGGCTGGGGCCAGCCCGGCCACCCCTCCCTGCCTTCCCTGGAGCCTGTGTGGCTCCACCCCTTCAGGCCAGGGCCTGGCTGTGCAGGCAGCGGAGTCTTAGCCTCTGGCCTGGGGTCCTTTTTGCTGGCTGGCTGGCTGGCCAGCCAGCGCTGTGGTCTCCTGCTCCCTGTCCAGCTCTTCAGCCAGGTAAGAGGGCTGGGGGGGGGGCAGTCGAGCAGCTGGTGAGGAAAGTGTGGGGGCAGGAAGGGTGCATGGGGAGGGGGGTGAAGGGTCATGATGGGGGTGGGGGGTTAGGAGGGCTGGAATGGGGGCAGGGAGCTTAGGGAGTGGGGATTGGGGCTAAAAAGGACATGGGGAAAGAGGTCTGATGGGGATAGGTGTTTTGGGGGCAATAGCTGGCGTTGGGGGCAGTAGCTGGGGGGTGTGAGGAGGGTCGCACACTGGCATGATGGGGGTCCTGGACTGGCGTGAGGCAGGGTCCCACACCAGCATGAGGGGGCCCACCCCCACATGAGGAGAGGTGGCCAATTTAGGAGGGTGCTGGAGCCCCCCAAATTATACTTTAACCCCTGGAAGCAGTGACTTGCTTAGGGTCTCGTAGCAGGTCAGTGGCAGCATGGGAACAGAACTCCAGGACTCTAGATCCAGGTCAGTGCTTCCTCCACTCAGACACTGATTCTTCAGTGACTTCTTCCCATTGGCTCTACTGGGACTGCTCATGAGTGATAACATAACCATTCACAAATTATTGCAGGATAAGGGCCCGTGAATGGCTCTGCCTCAGTATGACTTTACAGCTTATTTAATTGCATCTGGCGAGCAGGGTTGGAGACCATGAAAGCTTATGCCCCAAAAAATCTGTTAACCTTGCAGGTGCCACAGGACTCTTGTTGGTTTTGCAGTACACTGACTAACACAGCTACCACTCTGGAAATAGCTTACTTATGTTGTCTACTTCCTTTCACTTTTTATATTTGAATCATAACTCTTCACTGGATAAGTTGTTCTTTCCTCTCCTCACATATTATATTAAAATCAGGTGAATCATTTAGTTCTTCCCAGGGGATGCCAAACTTGATTTTGCTGCCTCTGCCACTACCAGAGTATTACAAATGAATTTCTGGGCTTTATTGGAGAGAGAAAATCTTTTGACACCAATGAAAGAGAAACTGCTCGAAGCCGAGACTAAGCCCCCAATCCTGCTATCAGATGCGCACAGGCAGACCTCTGTGCCTGAAAGCAAATTGGCTTGAAGTCAGTGTGGCTTCATCCACATGGATCAGACTGCAGGACCAGGGCCAAAGGCTGAGCTAGATCAGATGTATCAAGTTTCTTTGCACAGTTCAAATATTACAGGATTTGGGTTGGTCCAGCTAAGCCAGGTCTTGCACTCCCAAAAGAAATGCCAATAAAGCAGCACTGAGAGAACACTCCCAAGCACCTGGTTGCTGTGGATATGGAATGCACCATGCCACCATGGAGACAAAATGTCATTTTAAAAATGGTTTCCTTCCCTTCTACAAAATATTTCTTATATTTCCAGACATTTTTTGTTTTGCAGCAACACAACCCAAACTCTGTCCAACTCCATATTCCTGCTCTTCCATGGCACAGTATGGAGGGTGGGAGCTGGAGAAAGCTCCTCTAGGAGAATGGGCAATGGAAGGGGTATATGGCCACCCAAAAGGCTGTCACCTCCTTCCCAGCATTAACAGCCTTCCTGTGACTATCTAAGCTATCCCAGAATTCTGCAGCACAGACTCCTGTATGTTTGCCACAGCCTGCTAACATCATCAAGCCTCATCCTTTGTGGTATTCCCAGAACCACCTTCCACCAGGGTCCCCACTAATTCTTGTAACTCCTTCCCTGCCTCCCCCAGGTTCCTCTACACTCCGTGCAGGGCCAGTCTCCATTTGTGCTAGAGACAAGCTCCTTCCCCTCTCTTGCACAGCCACTCATATTCCCACCATGACTTCTCCTCAACCCTCTTTATCTCCCCCAGGTGTTCCTCCATTTCTTGATCGGCCTGCCCTGCTTCCTTGCCATTTATTGTAGGGCCTTTCTCATCTCAGCCAGGGCTGCTTCCTCATCTCAGCCAACACCCTCCCCCTTGCAGCTTCTGCGCAGGCTCTTCCCATTCACTAGTCTCCTTTGCCTGCCTCATCTTCTTCATCTCCATCCCTGGTTGGGCCCTGTCTCAGCTCTGGTCTCTTCTCTATCTGCAGGGCCCTTCACTGGCAGAAGGGAAGGCCCCACAGCAGTCATTCCCAGGCTGGGTCTAGAAGGGTGCCCTCCATTCCCTCATGGTAGCCTCTCCTACTCAGGGCCTGGTAGTCCTCTGGCTGGAGATGGCCTGGGTGAGCCCTGCGAATAGTGTAGTGGCTAGCACTGCTACTTAATATGTGGAAGGCCCTGGGTTCAAAGCCCGAGGGGGTTGGACTTGATGATCTCACGAGGTCCCTTCCAACCTATGATTTGATCGATTGCAAAAGTTAGGAGAGCTAAGGGCTCCTCCTCCGGGTAGTCCAGCCTGCTAGAACCTTGCCTGTCTCCTTTTCCACCTGCACTTTCCATTTCCCTCCTTGCCCTTCCTCCCCTGATTCTTCTTCCTCTGATCCTGTCCCTTCCATTGTCCTTCCAGCTCCATTTGCCTGTCCTCTCTCCCTCTTTACCCCCCCCTTGCAAGTGGACTCAGTTTACCCTCACCCACCCTATGGCTCTCCCTCTCCTTCGCCGCCTCCCACCCTTCTCCTCCATGCCCCCTGCTGGAATCGCCTAGTTCCCCTGCTGCCCCCCATCTCCCCCTTCCCAATGCCACTCATGCTGGTATGACACCCCCACTCCCCCAGGTGGAACCTTCCCAGGAGCGCTGAGACCATAGAGGAGAAGGGCAAAACCAAGCTCCGTAAGAGGGGCAGCCTAGGAAGGTGAAAGCGTTTCCCAAAATAATCAGGAATCAAAATCTTTCCAGACCGCTCCTAAGCCCCTTAATTGATCGTTAAAAGATTGCGGCAATTGAAAACTTTTGATTGACTTCCTTGAAATCTTGTTCAGTTTAATCCAACGGTGTGCCCCCCAGCTCTCATATGGCACATTCCACCTTGTTTACTCTTTTTGCGCTGCCCGTTTGGGTGGGGTCCCTGCGCTGCCCTAGGAGCGCACGCTAGTTGCGTACTAAATTTGACAAGCGCGGCGGGAGAACCAATCAGCGCCCGTTGGGCGGAAGGGCTGAGCCAATTGGGCCGCGGACCGGCGCCGAGGAGGCGGGGTGAGCTCCAGTCAGGGTGGTGGTGTGGAATGGCGGACGGGAGAGGTGGTTGGTGCTGGTGGAAGTGAGTGGCGCGAAGCGGAGAGGGAGGCCCGGCTGCTCAGGGGTGAGTCAACGGGCGCTCGGGCAGCGACGCCATCTCTGCGGCTGGCCTGTGCCTGGCGGCGGCTGCCAGGGCCCTGCCAAAAAGGGAGCTGAACTGGTGGGGCGGGCCCTGCTTCCTGCCACATAGTGAGCTCTGGAGCCGCTGTCCCCTCCCCCCCCCGACCTGTGGGGCTCGGCGCGCCTGCCTCGGGGCGGGGGCTGGGTGGGGTGCCCCTTTCCCTCCCC
>VOCP01072420.1:0-20300 GCA_007922195.1 Podocnemis expansa | reverse complement strand
AGCCTGGGGTGAGGAAGTTATGGGCCTGTACCAATCACCCCCCCCCCAAAAAAATAGTTTAGCTACAGTATACACAGGTGCTTAAGGGGCAGGTTGTGCAGGGTCCTGGATTTAAAGGTTGCCAGTCAGGTCTGTTGTCATGTAGGTGCATTTAAAGGAGGCAATGAAAATCCAGTCACATGCTCTGTGTGTGGGGAGGATGCTAGCCTCCATGTGATGCAGGACAGGGAGGCTCTTGCGACAGGGCCCTCATGAAGACCAGCTTTTTGTTTTATCATGACCCCCAACCTCAGCTCTGTCACTTCATGCCTCCCCCCCCAACACATGCTTTGGTCCTGCTGCTGGAAGGAGTCCTGGTGGCAACGGAGGCCAAGTTACCCTGTGAGCTGGACCGTGGTCATTAGGAGGTTTGCCAGGCCAAGCTGTGAGCTGGACTTGGGGCCCTAGGTGACTATTAGTTTGCTTGTGCCTGAGGCTGACTCTGGCTGTAATTAACGACCTGCCCATCCGCAGCATTTTAGGAGCTGCTGCAGCAGCAGGCTGTGGGCTGTTTGCAGGCAACATGCTGATCCACTGATAAGCCAGAGCCATTCTCCTGCTGTCGCTGATTTTCTCTTTGCACTCTGGGAAGCCTCCTGCCTGTGCAAAGGGGCCTTTGTCTCCACTGCCCTGCCCCTTCTCCATCCACTGGTGCTGGAAGTAAGAGAGATTCTGGTTTTTTTCTTCAGGACCACAATTCTGGGGCTGCTCCAGGGTGTAGCTCATTCAGGAGCCAGCATTCCCTAGCTACTAGAACACAGGCTTGGGTGCAAGGACGACTGGGTTCCAAGCTGGGATCTGCCATTGACTTGCAACATGGCCTTGGGCAAGTTAGTGCCCCACTCTGTGCCACAGTTTCTTCACTTGAATTGTGAGAGCTCACACTGCTGGGGCGGGGGGGGGGGGGGGTGTAAGCAGTTTGTGAGATAGCATTAGGTAGTGTTTGTAAAGACTGACAGGTGCTGGAAATACAAAGTCGCTTAAGTTAGCTAGTCAGCCCTAGAGCAGGTCATTTGGACATAGCTGCTCTGGGAAGCAGACCTGCCAGCAGCTCGCCCATGCAATGGAATCCCTAGTTCTGTGGATGGCCTCTCAGTTGTAGCAACACCTTCTTCCACCTCCATTTCCTTGATGCTCCCCTTGTCTTCTGTAGCGGGCTCACTTAGTGTTGTTGGTCATGCTGCTCTTAATCCCACAGCCCCTCTCTCTCTAGGGGCTGCTATGGAACAGATTTTTCCTGTTCCAGCTCCCAGCAACATACATGCTTGTGGGGGTGGGGATCTGGGCATTTCACCTCAGCTACCCAGTCCCACTGCACCTTCATTGGGAGTGGGTGTGGGCAGGAGTAATGCAGGCCCAGGAAAAGACCTGGGCCCCAGGCCCAGCACACCAAGTCTTGATTCGGGGCCTGGGCCCTATCCTGTCCAGTACCCTGAGCAGGGACCAGCTTGGGCTCATGGCCCTGCTCCCCTGGCCAGGAACTGGGCCGGGGAAGACAGCTGCCACTGCGGGCAGCCCTGCAGTGGACCCAGGGCACTGGTGTTGGGACTCGGGCCTCGAGCTCCCTATGCCCATGCCAGCAATACCACTGGATGTGGAAGGTGCCACATAAGCTGGACTCACTTCATAGTGCTCTCCTCTGACTCTGGTTTGCTCTTGGCATCAAATGGAAAATGATGCCTGAGTCACTGTTATTAATGATAGAAGGGCTGGGCCCCTAAGTGCTGATTTGGCACCAGTGCAGGAGATAGTATGATCCAGCCTGGCTTACAAAGGGATCCATGCAGCCAGCCCTTGGGTGGAACACAGCAGCCCTCTGTCTCCAGCAGTGCCACGTGAGGGTATTTTAGGAAGGAAAAAATTAAGATACTCGCACTGGCTGCAAACAGCAGGGATAATTTTAGGTAAAGTGCAATTACTTGAACTGGACACTGGCCAAGGTGCACTGGGCTTAGTGCCCCTTCTTTTGTGACATGGTCTTTAAAAGCCCATTGTGGCTGTGAATGATCAGGACCACTGTCAGAAATTCAGTGCTGGGCCCCTGGAGTCTGTCCACATCAGAGGAGAGTGCGCCCCCTACTGATGTACTGTCCCACTGTTCCCTGCAGCATGGTTCCCCCCCTCCCCTACACCCAGCAGTGGGCCATTGGGGTTAGCAGTGAGTCACTTGCACATTCTCCCTGCAGCACCTGAGCTGTCCTTAGACGTTTCCCATCCAAGCACTGCTCAGCCCCATGTAGCTGATCAAAGCACCGCCTGGAGTGCTGGCGCTGCAGAAGCCGACATCCCCTGGCTGCTTGGGCGCCAGGGCACTGTCATGCTGCTGAGCCTGTGTTTCTGGGCTATTAAATCCTTCAGTCCTTTGGCAGGTTCCTCCGACATGTCCGAATCCTTTTAGACACTCAGGAGCCGAGGCTGGTTCATTTCCCAGCATGCCCCAGTGCTCCCAGCTCTTGCCTCACTGTGCTTTTTATCTCCGTGACCTTAGAAAACCCAGCAGGACGTGGCCCTGCAGCCCTGGGCCGATGGCAGCGAGTCCCTCCAAAGTGAAGCCAAGCGGTTCCTTACGTACATCAGCACCCCCCAGGTAAGTCAAGCCGTCAGCCTGCCACCCCTTCCCCTGTGGAGTGTCTCTCTCCTGATGCTCCTCTGTACTCATCTCTAATCATCCCTGTTTCTGACCCACATGGCCCATCAAGTTGCCAGCATCCCCAGCTCATGTAGCATCCTCCTGGATTAGAGAGGAGTGGCTGATGGTTGTCAAAAGTGCAGGATCTGGTGGGGGGTGGGGTGGAATATCCCAGTTCCCACCTATTGCTACAGAACCTCCCCAGAGTCTGGGGCCTCTGGGGCCTGAATGAGGCAGCACTTTGGAGTCCCATCCACTGGCAGAGGTGATGATGGGGAAGGATAGGATTGGAAGGAGGCCCAGGGCAAGGGAAAAAGGGGATGTTCCAGTGAGAGCTTCGGGGTTTAGGGGGAAACCATCTGGGCAAGGAGCATTTGCGGACCTAGGCTGGAGAATCCTGAGCTAAAATTAACGCTCTTGCAGGGAGAGGGAGCTGGCTTGTTGTCCCAGATGAAAAGCAACCAGTACAGTGCGGGAGGAGAACTGCCTCTATCTCAGGGGTCTCAAAACACGGCCCGGGGGCCACATGCAGCCCCTAAAGATATTTCCTGTGGCCCACAACAACACTACTGTTACTGATATTTGTAATATTGTTGTATGAAAAGGTTCCAGTGGTGCGGCCCTTGGGCTAATGTACCAGTCCTCATGGTGATTTGAGTTTGAGACCCCTGCTCTATCTACTGGCTGATGAGAAATGGCCACCACTGGCCAGGCAACAGATGGATGCTGAGCTGTGAGGGGGATGGGATGACAGGAGAAAACTGAGCTTCCAAGGGCTAAACGCCTCCCAGATCCTGAACCCCACCCACTCCTCAGCTAGTAAAAGGCTGATTTTGTTCTCCCTTCTTCAGCTGCCCTGCTCCAGAACTCTGAGCCAGGACGGGCTCCAAGCTTCCACTGACAGCGGGGGCGGAGCGTGGCGCGTGTGCCTGGACCACATGCCCAGCCTGTCCTTGAAGCTGCAGCAGGAGGGATGCTTGGTTTATACCTTCAGGTGAGTACTGTGCTGGGCCCCAGAAATGAGGAGGGACAGAGGAAGGGAGGGAAGCAAAGCAAGGATGGATGAGGGTGCTTGAGACTCCTCTTTCCTCAGCATTAGGGCTGGCCACAAGTTTTTGGATTGTAAGTTTCCAGTGAAAATTTCTGCTGAAAATTCAAATGACAGCCAGACAGAATGGCGTTTGTTCGCTGGTCTTCGCGCCCACCACTCCTCCATTTTTGAAACATTTCATCAGAGTTTTAGGGAAGGGAAAAAAAACAGGAAAAAATGTTGAGAAAGGGGTTCTTGGCTTTTGGGGGCTGCTTCTTCCCACTGGCTCTGCTCTGTAACTCCACTGGCCTCCCAGGAGGTATGAGCCCTATGTTGCTGTCCTGGGTCTCTTGGCATGGAGGCCTCCTAAGCAAGTCTTCAGTTTTAGGGTGTATTTTCTAGTCCCAAGTGTTGGTGGAAGGCAAAAGTTGCATGAGCCCCAGACAGCAAAAGCCCTTGGCATCACAGGGTAGGATCAGCACCACTATCAGCTGGGCAGGCTACCCACCAGTGTGCTCACCCCAGCTCTGGAAGGATTCCTCTCCAAGGGTGGGAGACTAATTTGATTTCATTGGCCTGGCCAGACCCAGCCGGTTCAGACAGCCAACAGATGGACTGATTGTGGTGTGGATTTTGTGTGTGCTGGAAGCTTGCCCATTAGAATCTGCCAAACCGGCTCATATCAGATTGATGGTGCACCTACTTTAGTAGTGGCCAGACCCAGATACATCAGAGGAAGGTGCAACTTCACACAGGCCACCATGTGGCCTGCAAACAGTGACTTTTCAGTTGCTAGTGATGTAGGACTGGCCACCAAGAGGTTAATATCACCATATCCCATTACCAGTCCTGGGAGCCATCCACTTCCCTGTCTACCAGTTGGTTACGCACACATGAGTCAGGCTGGTTCTGCTGCTGCGGTGAAAACCATCTGCTCTTGGGTACATTCTGGCAGCCTGAGTCATGACCAGCCACAGTGAGTGTAGCCAACACTGTGCCCCAAAGGCCTGTATGAAATTCCTCGCCTCTAACTGGGCTTCAATCTTGTCCTTGTTCAGCTCTGACTGGTTGCAGCTGCAGAAGGGGAAGAAACTGCTCTTACACTATTTGCATCTGGCAGCTTTGAGCAGCGACTGAGAGTTCAGCCCTGCTGAGATCCCTTTGGAGTTGGTCTCTGAGTCTGAAATCTCTAGAACAGTGGTTCTCAACCACTGTGTCAGGACACGTGACTGTGTTGCCAGACAGTAGTAAGTGTGTTGTGGAAATTCAGGAAGATGGCTGGATGTGGCCTGGAGGGTCACAATATAGCACCAAGTGCATTGTGACCTGCAAAAGGTTGAGAACTACTCCTCTAGAACTGAGATTGTGCCCTGACAGCAGTACACAGAATGGTGCCAGCATGTCATGCTGTCATGATCAGTGCTTTCAGCTTCCCTCCCTTAGTTTTAAGCTTCTTTGTTGGGCCTGGGTGCTAATATGTAACCTACTTTTCCCTTCTCTTGCTGTCCAATCTTGGCCTGTAAACCTGGGGCTCTGACCAGCCAAATACTTGGCCTGTAAACCTGGGGCTCTGACCATCCAAAACTCCATGGGCGGTTAGAGGCACATAGTGGGACAGAGGGGGTGATGGGTTGTACCATGGGCACTGATTAGTGCTGCTAAGAATTCAGTTTGCTAAACTAGTACAGTTGCTAGGAGCAGTTGCAGAAAAAGATTTCACGTTGATGCAGGCAGACCAGTGTGGAAGCTGCAGAAGATGCAATGTTTCCAGCTAATCCCTTTACTTATTCAAATGCATGCCCCTTGCAGTGGGCTGGGCAGTGACAAGTTGCATCCGAAGAGCAAAACGAAAGGTGAATAAAACACCTCTGCTTGGAACCTCAGATGCAGTAGGGGCCTAAAATCAGACAGAGTGCCTTTGCGTCAATTTGTATAACATTACCCATCATGCTTTGCCTTGCAACTGAGTATTCTGCAGGTCAGCCCAACTGTGCGGAGCTTGAAAGTGGTTCTCTCCCTTTCTTTACTGGTAGTGTGGTCAAAAGGGGCTTTGAGTTCAGCCAGCGGATGAGTGAAATGAAATGTCAAGTGCATAGCTTTGGCCTGACCCCCTCCAAACAGATAGGCCTCTGGCGTGAAGGACAGGTGCAACATCATCAGCTGTGGCTGGACTGGCATGAGCGACACCCAGTTACCTCCCTACAAAGACAGAGGAGTGCTTCCAAGAGGCTAAATCAGATCATGGAGGACTTTGGGCACAAGAAGGTAATGGCATCTGATAACATAGTCCCCTCACTCCCTACTCACTGTTATCACCATCCACCCATTAGATGTCATAAACAGAGAAGCTCTACTGGTTGTTTAACCATGCGGGCCTCAAAGAGTGCTCCATGGATAAAATCCAGTCCCCTCTCTGAATCTCAAATGGCTACTTCATGTCTTCCTTGGCATAAATCCAACCACAAGCCAATCTGCAGAAGACATCATAACTGGAAGGGCAGCTAATAGGCAAGAGGACAGAACTGATGTTCAAGGTGACCTGGAGAGGTTAGAGCTAGAATTTTCAAAGGTGCTGAAGAAACAGGAGCCCAAGTCCAACTGAATGTTAATTGGGTTTGGGAACCTGGCTTCTTTGAAAATGCTGTCATAGAGCAGCAGGGATGCCAGCCAACAGGGAAACGTTTGGCCTGGATCCACCAAGGTATTTATGGTTTTCATTTCCACGCATTTCAATGGAGGTTAGGAGCCTAACTACCTTAGTGGATCTGGGCCTTTGTTCCTAATAAATGCCAAGTCCTGAACCCAGGGAACAGAAATCGACACTACACAGAGACCCAATAGGTGAATGTAACCAGTTTACTTTTGTCTTGTCCTCTTGCTACCCATTCACGTTCCTGAGCTTTCTAGTTGCCATCGGGAGTGTGAAGGGTCCACTTCAGAGTCTGCAAGGGTGGTGCTCACTAGCAGATCTTGCCTTTAAGGCTGAATAAAGCTCAGCCCCTCGGGTCTAATCCATCTCATAGCTGATCTGCAGCTGGAGGATAAACTGCACTCTGGGTCTGAGCCAAAGTCAATGAGACCTTTTTCATTGACCTTGGATCAGGCCTCTAGCTCCACACATCAATGAGCAACACCCTTTTTTTTGGTCTGCTGAATCCTCGGCTTTCAGAAGCTAACTTAAACAAAGTGGAGCTCAGCTAAGAGCAGTAGGGCTCATTTTTTCACCACTCCCAGGTGTGTCCTGTTGTCCAAATGTTTCATGTTGAGACTTTTCTTGGCAAGCCCCAGTTGAGTCTCCTCTTGTTATGGCACCAGTCCCTGGACAGTGCTGTGAGTTGGCTTGTTCTTTCTCTTTGGAGTAGATTGATGTGTTGGAGGCGGACTTGGCCAGCGCGGAGTGGAAGATTTTGGAGAGCATCCTCATGGATGGTACTGTGGCCTCTGTGCACCAGCTGATCCTCACCATCCACCTCCACTGGCCTGGCTTCGAGGTCAATGGGAGTGAAGCAGCTGTGGTGCGGTACTGGTACAGCCTGCTGAAGGCATTGGAGGCCAGAGGGTTTCGGCTGTTCTATAGCTTTAAGGACCTGAAGAAGCCACAGCTCTTCCTGCATAAAGAACTCTTCAATGCCAGTAGCTCCTACACCCTGAGCTGGGTCAACACCTATTGGATGTATTGAAAGGGGGCGCACAGAGCTGAGCAAACAGGCACGTGGGAGGGGAAGGTGTGGGATTTTCAAACCTGCCTCCTGACCGAGTGAGGAGGAGGTGGGCTTATTAGGTCCCAGATGGTCAAAGTGTGCCCCAGGTGGCACTTGTATTCCCACTGAGTCCCAGGAATGGATAATACAGCCCAAGGGGCTCTGAAGATAAACCTGCAAAGAGTTAACAGAAATCCAAGGCCTGTGATGTTGACAGCAAAGACCATTCAGGTGGACACTTGGAATTGGACTAAAACTAGCTTATGAGACTCAAAGGTGCTGAAGAGCTTGGTCCAGTCTGAGCAAATCTCTCATACCACAAGACCAGCTAACCATTGCTGTGGCTGGGAGTACATGCAAGAGCCTGAGTGAGTGTCCTGCTCCTTTCTTCCTTCATGAAGTGATGACATAGTACCTGTCACCAGTCCCATCCTGACAGCACAGATGACAAGAAGCCAAGTGGACAACTCCGGGGGGCAAGGTGCAGCAGCGCTTCTTGCTGCTGCTTATCTTGGCCTGTGGCTTCCCAAAGCCCCAAAAATGACTGCAGCAGGCACGGGAAGGGCAGGAAATGAATGGCCAGTGCTCTGTTGCTGAGAGAGCCATTCTAATCTGGAAATGTTGTTAAGGAAGCCACAAATGCATTTGTCAAATATAAGCAAGATGCAAGGAATCTGTAGCTGTCACTGGGACTCGCAGCCTGGCGGTCTGATGCTATTAAGACCAGTTGGGATTTTCAAAGGAGACTAACATTGGTCAGTGTCCAGCTTACATGCAAATTCTGTTGGACCTGGGTACCTCACTCCTGTTGGCTCCTTTCAGAATTCCAGCCAACTTCTATACTGAATGACACAGAGCATTTCACAAAGACTCAAGTGGCCTTGTGAACAATGCACCCAAACGCTGTCTCCATAGCTGGACTGGAAGATCTCTAGAGAGCCAGCTCTCTCTTGAGACAGCAGCTCCTACCACTTGGGGTGTGAATACCATCAGGACCCTTTTATTATAGCTCAGCTTGTCTGCCTGTTTGGAACCAAGAAGAGCAGATTTTAAAATGACTTTTAAAAACAAGGGATGGGGGAGGAGAAAAAAGCTTTTGCCATTTTTGGAACTGCCAAAGTAAAACTCAGGTTCAAATTTAGATAAAGGCTATGCATCCGGTTATTTTGCTTTGCCCCTCCTTAGGCTCTGACTGCTAGCACAGAACGGTGCAGTCAAATGTCATTTACAGCTAGTTCTGCCTGCATCCTTTCCTGCTGGACGGAGCTATTTTCTTTAGTCTTTTATTTATACTGTATTGCTCTTGTTTTTGCCCCTGCAAACACTGCTGGGGTGCACAAAACCCTTTAGATCGTGGCTGGCAGCAGAGATCTGCCTAATCATAGTCATTATCTGGTAGCAGGTAATGGGAATCTTTCCTATGTTAAATTCAGAACAGAATAGATGAGAGGAGGGCACTTTGGGGAAGGGAACATGCTCCTAGCCCCCCCTGTGGTCGGAATCCATTGCATTTTTCCTGGGAAGTGGTGTATAGCAGAGTCCCTGCTTTGTGCTCTGGCTTTTCTGCTACAGTAGCAGACTCCTCAGGTCACTCATTTAGTTATTAAATCCATGAGGATATTTTGGGTACCTGTGAACAGAACTTCAGGAAACCCAGGCGTCTGGGTTGCAATAACCTCTTGGGATGCTTGGTTGATTTAGTCAGCACTGACCCGAAATCCGCTGTTAAATAATCAAGCCTGGCTGACCCTAGGGGCGGGGATGATCATGTGTGTCAGCTGCAGGAAGGAGACAGGAACGAAATCCACCAGAGAGCCATTTTTGCACAATATTTGCTCTGCCCAGCAATGCAGAATCCATTGTATTCTGCCGTCAGAGACTCATACCACTGCTGCAGTAAAAACCCCTGGAGTATGTTTTTGTGATGGATCTTTAGAGAATAAGATGATCTCGCCCCCATACAACTGGTGTGAGACTCCATCATAACTTGCCCCACTAGACCCCGATCACACACAAGGGCCAAGTTCTGCTCACCTCTTTATTAGCAATGTGAATGGGAACGCCTTTCTCCCCTGCTTCTGAAGCAAATTGTCCTGGAGAAAAGAGACAGGTTTTCCTCCTGAG
Source organism: Podocnemis expansa (assembly GCA_007922195.1). Taxonomy (NCBI): domain Eukaryota; kingdom Metazoa; phylum Chordata; order Testudines; family Podocnemididae; genus Podocnemis; species Podocnemis expansa. The sequence continues at coordinate 10,777 of VOCP01072420.1, read as the reverse complement.
GGCAAGTTCTTATTTCCAGTGGGTGTACAGGAGAGGGAGTTGGGAGGAAGGGTGGCGTTGGAGTTTTGCTTTGCGAGACACCATTAACTAGTGAGCAAAGGTTGCAGTGTCTCCATGGAGACAAGACAGCAAGCGAGACAGAGTGTGTGTGGATCTAAGGTTAGAGCTGATTAGTAAATGTCAACTGCACCACCGTGTTCCTGTAACTGCCCTCCACCAGCACCAGGCTGGGGTCTCCTGTGGGAGGAAAAATCACAGCAAGCTGTTGGGGGAGGGGAGAGGAAGGGAAATAAAAACACAAAGGTTCCTGCACCTCAACTCTAAAGCCAAGCACTTAAGAACTGAAGAGAAAACTTGCTGATAAGAAAACTTTGACACCTTAATCATGACAGACACCTAATGCTGTTACTCCTTTGTACTCTTTGGTGTCCAGATTGGGTCTTAAGATTCAGGGGTCTTCGCTGATTTCATCTGAATCCCTGGAATCTTTTGATTCACTGGAAATACCTGTACCTATCTCTTCTCTCTTGCACACATGCACAGTTGCTCACTTACAGAGTAGAACGGCATTCGGAGTTTATGCTGATCCTTTTCGTTTGGTAGTGGGATGTTGCCAGAACCTCTGCCACCTTTGGCTTTTTCCATAATGTAATAATAATAGTCTACCCTTCTCCATCACCTTTCATCAAGGATCTCAAAGAACACAACAAATGCTGATCAGCGGCCTGTGAAAAAAGTACATACAACAGCACCCATCCTCCAGAGATGGAAGCAGTCATGGCGAAGTTACATTACCAGCTGGCCTTGCAAGTGGAGGTATTCAGGTAGTGCCAGTCACTTTAAGGGCCCAGATCCTCAAAGATATTTTGGCTCCTAACTTCCATCCAGTGGCAATCAAGAGCTTAAATATCTGTAAGAATCTGGGCCTCAGTGTGGGAATGAGGTCCCCAGGCCCTCTTGGTTCCCTGGCCCTGTCTCCTTATAAATATCCCTGAGAAACCCTGTATGATCAGCCACTAGCTTTAGCTCATTTGAAAGACTGAACAATGTGAAATGTCTGAAATTTCTTATGGGATCCATAGCCACAGGCCTGGCAGCTTAGAACAAGGAAGAGAAGCAGAGCCCCCTTCACACACTGCACAAGCGAGAGGCTAGTAGAATACCCACTGACCCACCACCCAAATCCATGCACTCTTAGTCTTGTTGTTTGTGGTGTTTTATATACACCCCAAACACACTCAGTGCTGAACCACCACTCCTTCTTTATGGACAAGGCTAGGGGTTATTTGACTCTTTAGCCACATCCTTTCTGTTTTGTTCCAGGTTTGGGCTGTGACTTAGCCTTTTTTCTCCTACCCTCTGCCCCTTGGCAGGAGCATTAATAAATATGCTGCTGCAGGCATGAGCCAGCATGTAAGACACCCATGATATCATTATTATTTGCAGAATCAAACCACAGTTGCTAGGTGTCTCAGCTCAAAGCCTGACTGCTGTGGGTTCACACCTTGTGTCTGGTTACTTTTGACAAAGCATCGCCTTTGGGAGTTGGGGATGGAGATCAGTTCTTACTCTGTTCTTTACAGTTCAATCACGTGGTCAGCTCTTAACTAACATAGTAGCAAAGGGCAGTTTGATGGTGCAGTGCATTATGCACTAGCATTCTCTTTCCAAGACCTGAGCTAGGTGTCAAATGATGGTGTGTAGTGTCTTCATCTTAGCTCCTTTAGTCTGATGAAGTAGGATTTTCTCCCATGAAAGTTCATGCAGTAAATGAAATTGTTAGTCTTTAAAAGTGCCACAGGACTTCTTGTTTTTCTGACTGTAGTCCTGTTTTTAGACTAACAGGACTACCCTTTTGGACTTTAGTCGAAGGATCTCCGTAGACAACACACCATTTGGTGAAGGGGCCTCTGGTAATTTGCTAGCTCCCTTCAATGGTTTGCAAAGACACTAGCGGAGACAACATCCTGCTGGTTTAATTTTGCATGATTGGGGGTGCTCAGGAAGAGTCAAGGCCTGGAGTAAAAAGAGCTGTAAGAGTAAAACTCAGGTTCACCCATAAGGCAGCTGTTGTGGAGAAGCCTGTAATACATCTCAGCCACTGGTATAAGCAGCAGATTCCACTGTGGGCAGGTGGGGGAGACAGTGCAAGCAAAACAGCTGAAAAGATGCATGGTCACAGCTTCTGCTGGTGTAAGGGTGTTCTGGTCACCTTGGCAGCTTGTATGGCAGTTTACCTAGAAAATCATTTACATTCAGCAAATACAGGAAGGCAATTGGCAGGCGACAACATCCCTTATAGAGAAACAAGTGTTGGGGGGTATCAGTCACTTTTGTTTTGGATATTATAGTTTAGAAAGTGTTATTCAATGGTTATAAGAAGAGACTTGCTGTCACACAGCCAAACAGATAAAGAAACAGAGTTCCCTTTGGGCTGACACATCTAGCCATGGAGGTAAATCCTTTTCAGGGAATGGCGGACTGGCAGCCTGGAAAACCTAGAGGTGATAGTTATCCAGCGCCTTCCTGTAGGAGATGGGGCCCAAGTTCATGCCTTATTATTGCTGTATAAGCTCGTTAGCAGGGCTGGTCCTTCCATGGAGGTGACCTAGGTGGTCGTCTAGAGCACCAACCATTAGAGGACACCAAGGGATGGGGTGGGGCCAGCAAACCTATCTTGCCCTGCTCCACTCAGGCACGTAGCCTAGGGTAGAGGAAGGCAGGAAGCTGTGTTTTGGCTGGCTCCGCTCCAGACAAGGTAAGCTGGGGCGGGGTTGGTCTAGGAAAATTGTTCTGCTCCTTGCCCCAGGTCAGACCCCAACAGCAGTGCTGCTCCCCAGGCCAGAGTTGAACCCCAGTGGCAGCGCCTCTCCCCAGCTGAGGCTGGACCCCAGCAGCAGCTGACGCTGCTCCCTGCTTGCATTTGGATCCCTGAACAGGACCAGATCCCAATGGTGGCAGTGCTGCTCCCTGCCCACAGCCAGATCCCAGTGGTGATGCTGCTCCTGGCTGGATCCAGATCCTGGTTGGGGATGGGGGAAGCTAAAAGGAGTGAGGAGGGCAGAGACAGCCTGCAGTTTGACTGGCTCTGGGAGGTGTGGGGAGGCAAAATAACAGTTTGCCAAGGGCACCAAAAAACTTTGGGCTGGCCCTGCTCATTACCACAGGAGAGAGGAGTATTGGCAAGTGTAGGATGTGCCTGATGATTTCAAGAGGTTTCTCCAGGAGAATGGTATAGATCAGGGGTGGCCAAACTCATGGAACTCAAGAGCCACACAAGTTGATTATTAAACCTTTGAGAGCTGCACTAAGGCATATAGCCATATACTTTTACCTCCTCCAAAATTACTAAGTTTAAAATTCATCGCATGCTTTATCATAAAAAGAGGGCAAATATTGATCATACTAATGTCAGAGTCTAATCATTACTAAAGGTTACCATGAAAACTAGGCCTATACAGTAAATGATGTATTTTCTTCTTCATATTTTTTTCTTATTATTTGATGTCATGTTTAGAAGGACTTGTAAAACATGATTTTATTTTAACCATGACTAAACTGCATTAGGGCCTATGAGAAAATTTAAACATTCCGCGCTTCTCCCTGCCATCTCAATGCCCCTCCCTAACCCCCAGGCTCTGAAGCTGTCTCCCCCAGGCTAAGCACCCCCCCCACAGTTAACTGGCTGCTCTGGTGGCTAGGCACAGGCTGGGGCTTGCTCCCCTTGCTTTAAGCTCCGCCCAGGCTGAGCATCCACTATGGCAGCTATGGCAGCTAGGCAAAAGCTGGGGCTCCCCCCAGGGCAGGCTGGGGCTGCTTTCCTCTCTCTGACCCATGTATAAGCTGAGTTCTTCTGCAAGCCCCACTCTTTTTCACAAGCCGCATGTGGCTCCCAAGCTGCAGTTTGGCCACACCTGATATAGAAGTTTCAACAGCTCAAAGTGAGAGGAGGGGGTGCAGCTAGATTGCAAGGGTTGAATATTTAAAGGCATAGAGAAATGGGATAGGGGGAGGTGATGTGCCTTTATGGGTGTTAGTCTGTAGCAGGTGCCGATTGTGAGAAGCGAGATCCGGAGGTGTGGGAACGCTTGCTGCTTTGCCCCAAGTTCCAAAGGGGCAGCCGCATTAGTCTCGTTCAGCAAAACAAACAGGGACTCTAACAGAACTTTTAAAGACTAACAAACTAACAAAGTACAATAAATAAAAAGTGCTACCAGACACCTTGTTTGTTTTCCTTTGCCCCAGTAGCTGCATCATTCAACCGCTGATTAGGCCATTGCTGCTGAGGACATGTCCCCAGGTGCTGTGCACTAGGAGGGAAAGAATGGTTGAGAAACTCATAGAAATATTAGTGCATTATATATAAGGCAGGCTTAGGAGCTGTGCCTAACAGCTGCTGAAGTGGAGCAACTACTCTGCATGGGTTATGTATTAGCATGGTATTTGCATACTGGGTGCAGGACATAGTGGGTAATGGTATTTGGGGTTAATCTACTCACAAATCTGTCGATATCTATAATTCTAGTGAAGGGAAATACAATATACTGTCTTTTTGTAAATTGCTACTCTCTTTTTCAAATCTGTCTGGATTAGTTAAAGGGTAAAAACTACCCTTAGTTAAAAAGATGCTTGAAAAAAAGGTGACTGTATATTTCAGCCTGAAAAAGAGAAGGTAGGGGTGGGGTTTCACATTAGCTCTGGAGCAAAATGCTGGAGGCATTCCTATTTCACCTCAGTCTTCCTGTCAAATGATAGTTCTGGCTAGGGCTTATTTGAGGCCCTTTGTTATGTTAAGGACAGCAGGTGTTTGCATGCTACTTGATGTTTAAGAGCTCCTGTGAAGGAGAAAGGCAGACTCTCTGAGCTGAAATTACTGAAGAGGAGCAGCAGATGGAGAGGGCAGATGGTGAGAGCAGCTAGTGGCGAGCTGGGAGGTGGTGAGTGACTGGAGGGTGAAGCTGGCGGACAGCGGGCAGAGATGGTGGACAGTGAGAGCGGCCAGTGATAAGCTGGGTGGCGCGAGTGACCAGAAGGCAGAGCCGGCGTACAGCGGACGGAACCAGCGAATGGTGAGATCGGCCAGCTGGGTGGTGTGAGTGAATAGAGGGCGGAACCAGCGGACAGCAGGTGGAGTCAAGGAACAGTTCTATAGGATGGAGTGAGTGACCAGTAGATGGCGTCGGCGGACAGCTGGCATGAAAGATACTCCCTGTGTACCCTAGGGTTGGTTGGGAGGCTAGTTAGTACTGATTCCACAAATCAGTGCCAGTTTTGCCATTAAGTCTTGTATGTTGTTATGCTGGGGGGGAGGGGTTGTTGGGAACTTTGCTCTGTACTGGCTAGCTAGATCAGTGCTGACTTCTGTTATTTGGCCTTTTACACTTTTTTTTCTACTATTAAAAGTTCTGATTACTACATGCAGTCTCATGCATGTGAGTGGGGAAGCCTTACCCCTTTGGGGTGCCCAGGAAACAGTGCAGGATTCCCAGAAATCTGGGTGGGGGCTTGAGCCAGTTGGTGGTGCTATATTATTGGGAAACCCCTCGGTATAGAACTCAGCCCTTGTTCTGCCAGCCTGCCCTGGCAGAAGGGTTACATATACATGGCCTATGTGCCATGTGTCTCAGTTATAGATGTAGGGGGAAAGACAAAGGAGTGTGTTCAGTCTCCTGATCCACACCCTGTGTGCTGCTCAGAGAGTGCAAAGGGAATGGAACCTGGCTGGACTCTCCTAGTTTTGGATCCCCTTGGTATTGGGAGAATCTCAAGTGAGCAGAGCCAGCTCCAATGCTGTCCTCGCTAAAGGGGCAAGGAGGAGCATGAAGGAACGGGGAAGGAGGAGTGGGTGGACCCTAATATACTTCAGCTGTGCTGAGCTGGTGGATGTACCTAGTTATGGCAGTCACCAGGTTGCCCTAACCTGCATGAGGACCAATATAGAATCAGAAACGTGGCCAGTTTGCAGAGCATAATCTCTGTGAACCAGAAAAATCTGGCTCAAAGATGGAGTTTGCATTCTGTAAGGGCTTTATTGATGTCAGCAGGTCGTACTGTGGGATCAGCAACATTTTGCAAATGATGCAAATCAGTGCCCAAGCAATGCCAAGCTGAAAAAAACAATCATGAGCTTAGAGGACAGAATTTAGTGATTTATTATGTGTTGTTTATTTTAAAATCTGATTACTTTATGAACTTTGAATGGATGGATATGTATGCCTATACTGTTAATTTTGACAAGTTCCAGAGAGGTAACCATGTTAGTCTGGTTCAGCAGAACAAACAAGGAGTCCTGGGGCACTTCTAAAGACTAACAAATTTATTTATCACAAGCTTTGATGATGAAGGTGGGATTTCTCCCACAAAAGCTCATGTGGTAAATAAATTTGTTAAATAAAATGTGTTGGTCTTTGAAAGTGCCACAGGACTCCTTGTTTGTTTTACTGTTAATTTTGTGTCTGTCTATTGCTTTATGAATTTTGAATGGATGGATGTGTACATCTTATGCTGTGTTTAATTTTGTGTCTGTCCATTACTTTTTCCAGCTAGTTGTGTATTTTAATCTTAAAGCTTTTGTCTATAAGCAGTCAGTGAAGAAAATGAAATCATATTCCACGAAAAGAGTTGGAATGAGTGGATGACCAGAAGAGTGAAATAACATTCTATGGTGCATTTGTTGTATACGTTTTAAATTCTGATTCAGGTATTCACACCTGCGGTTTTTGACACGGAAGCTGTTGGTTCCCATTTCTTCTCTTACCTTTGAGGATGGCATTTCTGAATAGAAGGGGATAGCCGTGTTTCAAGTAGTGATGCACATGTTCATGTGCTATTCCACCTCCTTTATGCAGTGCACCTTTCATCACTAGCTCTCAAAGTGCTTTACTAACAACATCAGGATCATTGTTCCCATTTTACAGACGGGGGCCTGAGGCACAGGTGGAAGGAGTCAGGGGTTAAAGTAAGGGGGAATGTGGTTCCGGAGGCCCCTATTTTTAGGGGGCCCAGAATACTGGCTCCCTAAAAATAGGGGAATGCCCTGGAATGCTATGTTCTGGGCCCCCCCATCAAACAGGGGGACATGCCAGAATGCTGAGTTCCAGGGCCCCCTGAAAATAGAAGGGTGCACTGGAACCAGCGTTCCGGTGCATCCCCTATAGGCCTGAGGAAGGGAGGGGCTGTAGGCTGGGGCCAGCCCGGCCACCCCTCCCTGCCTTCCCTGGAGCCTGTGTGGCTCCACCCCTTCAGGCCAGGGCCTGGCTGTGCAGGCAGCGGAGTCTTAGCCTCTGGCCTGGGGTCCTTTTTGCTGGCTGGCTGGCTGGCCAGCCAGCGCTGTGGTCTCCTGCTCCCTGTCCAGCTCTTCAGCCAGGTAAGAGGGCTGGGGGGGGGGCAGTCGAGCAGCTGGTGAGGAAAGTGTGGGGGCAGGAAGGGTGCATGGGGAGGGGGGTGAAGGGTCATGATGGGGGTGGGGGGTTAGGAGGGCTGGAATGGGGGCAGGGAGCTTAGGGAGTGGGGATTGGGGCTAAAAAGGACATGGGGAAAGAGGTCTGATGGGGATAGGTGTTTTGGGGGCAATAGCTGGCGTTGGGGGCAGTAGCTGGGGGGTGTGAGGAGGGTCGCACACTGGCATGATGGGGGTCCTGGACTGGCGTGAGGCAGGGTCCCACACCAGCATGAGGGGGCCCACCCCCACATGAGGAGAGGTGGCCAATTTAGGAGGGTGCTGGAGCCCCCCAAATTATACTTTAACCCCTGGAAGCAGTGACTTGCTTAGGGTCTCGTAGCAGGTCAGTGGCAGCATGGGAACAGAACTCCAGGACTCTAGATCCAGGTCAGTGCTTCCTCCACTCAGACACTGATTCTTCAGTGACTTCTTCCCATTGGCTCTACTGGGACTGCTCATGAGTGATAACATAACCATTCACAAATTATTGCAGGATAAGGGCCCGTGAATGGCTCTGCCTCAGTATGACTTTACAGCTTATTTAATTGCATCTGGCGAGCAGGGTTGGAGACCATGAAAGCTTATGCCCCAAAAAATCTGTTAACCTTGCAGGTGCCACAGGACTCTTGTTGGTTTTGCAGTACACTGACTAACACAGCTACCACTCTGGAAATAGCTTACTTATGTTGTCTACTTCCTTTCACTTTTTATATTTGAATCATAACTCTTCACTGGATAAGTTGTTCTTTCCTCTCCTCACATATTATATTAAAATCAGGTGAATCATTTAGTTCTTCCCAGGGGATGCCAAACTTGATTTTGCTGCCTCTGCCACTACCAGAGTATTACAAATGAATTTCTGGGCTTTATTGGAGAGAGAAAATCTTTTGACACCAATGAAAGAGAAACTGCTCGAAGCCGAGACTAAGCCCCCAATCCTGCTATCAGATGCGCACAGGCAGACCTCTGTGCCTGAAAGCAAATTGGCTTGAAGTCAGTGTGGCTTCATCCACATGGATCAGACTGCAGGACCAGGGCCAAAGGCTGAGCTAGATCAGATGTATCAAGTTTCTTTGCACAGTTCAAATATTACAGGATTTGGGTTGGTCCAGCTAAGCCAGGTCTTGCACTCCCAAAAGAAATGCCAATAAAGCAGCACTGAGAGAACACTCCCAAGCACCTGGTTGCTGTGGATATGGAATGCACCATGCCACCATGGAGACAAAATGTCATTTTAAAAATGGTTTCCTTCCCTTCTACAAAATATTTCTTATATTTCCAGACATTTTTTGTTTTGCAGCAACACAACCCAAACTCTGTCCAACTCCATATTCCTGCTCTTCCATGGCACAGTATGGAGGGTGGGAGCTGGAGAAAGCTCCTCTAGGAGAATGGGCAATGGAAGGGGTATATGGCCACCCAAAAGGCTGTCACCTCCTTCCCAGCATTAACAGCCTTCCTGTGACTATCTAAGCTATCCCAGAATTCTGCAGCACAGACTCCTGTATGTTTGCCACAGCCTGCTAACATCATCAAGCCTCATCCTTTGTGGTATTCCCAGAACCACCTTCCACCAGGGTCCCCACTAATTCTTGTAACTCCTTCCCTGCCTCCCCCAGGTTCCTCTACACTCCGTGCAGGGCCAGTCTCCATTTGTGCTAGAGACAAGCTCCTTCCCCTCTCTTGCACAGCCACTCATATTCCCACCATGACTTCTCCTCAACCCTCTTTATCTCCCCCAGGTGTTCCTCCATTTCTTGATCGGCCTGCCCTGCTTCCTTGCCATTTATTGTAGGGCCTTTCTCATCTCAGCCAGGGCTGCTTCCTCATCTCAGCCAACACCCTCCCCCTTGCAGCTTCTGCGCAGGCTCTTCCCATTCACTAGTCTCCTTTGCCTGCCTCATCTTCTTCATCTCCATCCCTGGTTGGGCCCTGTCTCAGCTCTGGTCTCTTCTCTATCTGCAGGGCCCTTCACTGGCAGAAGGGAAGGCCCCACAGCAGTCATTCCCAGGCTGGGTCTAGAAGGGTGCCCTCCATTCCCTCATGGTAGCCTCTCCTACTCAGGGCCTGGTAGTCCTCTGGCTGGAGATGGCCTGGGTGAGCCCTGCGAATAGTGTAGTGGCTAGCACTGCTACTTAATATGTGGAAGGCCCTGGGTTCAAAGCCCGAGGGGGTTGGACTTGATGATCTCACGAGGTCCCTTCCAACCTATGATTTGATCGATTGCAAAAGTTAGGAGAGCTAAGGGCTCCTCCTCCGGGTAGTCCAGCCTGCTAGAACCTTGCCTGTCTCCTTTTCCACCTGCACTTTCCATTTCCCTCCTTGCCCTTCCTCCCCTGATTCTTCTTCCTCTGATCCTGTCCCTTCCATTGTCCTTCCAGCTCCATTTGCCTGTCCTCTCTCCCTCTTTACCCCCCCTTGCAAGTGGACTCAGTTTACCCTCACCCACCCTATGGCTCTCCCTCTCCTTCGCCGCCTCCCACCCTTCTCCTCCATGCCCCCTGCTGGAATCGCCTAGTTCCCCTGCTGCCCCCCATCTCCCCCTTCCCAATGCCACTCATGCTGGTATGACACCCCCACTCCCCCAGGTGGAACCTTCCCAGGAGCGCTGAGACCATAGAGGAGAAGGGCAAAACCAAGCTCCGTAAGAGGGGCAGCCTAGGAAGGTGAAAGCGTTTCCCAAAATAATCAGGAATCAAAATCTTTCCAGACCGCTCCTAAGCCCCTTAATTGATCGTTAAAAGATTGCGGCAATTGAAAACTTTTGATTGACTTCCTTGAAATCTTGTTCAGTTTAATCCAACGGTGTGCCCCCCAGCTCTCATATGGCACATTCCACCTTGTTTACTCTTTTTGCGCTGCCCGTTTGGGTGGGGTCCCTGCGCTGCCCTAGGAGCGCACGCTAGTTGCGTACTAAATTTGACAAGCGCGGCGGGAGAACCAATCAGCGCCCGTTGGGCGGAAGGGCTGAGCCAATTGGGCCGCGGACCGGCGCCGAGGAGGCGGGGTGAGCTCCAGTCAGGGTGGTGGTGTGGAATGGCGGACGGGAGAGGTGGTTGGTGCTGGTGGAAGTGAGTGGCGCGAAGCGGAGAGGGAGGCCCGGCTGCTCAGGGGTGAGTCAACGGGCGCTCGGGCAGCGACGCCATCTCTGCGGCTGGCCTGTGCCTGGCGGCGGCTGCCAGGGCCCTGCCAAAAAGGGAGCTGAACTGGTGGGGCGGGCCCTGCTTCCTGCCACATAGTGAGCTCTGGAGCCGCTGTCCCCTCCCCCCCCGACCTGTGGGGCTCGGCGCGCCTGCCTCGGGGCGGGGGCTGGGTGGGGTGCCCCTTTCCCTCCCC
>VOCP01072419.1:0-63631 GCA_007922195.1 Podocnemis expansa | reverse complement strand
CGCCTGCCTCGGGGCGGGGGCTGGGTGGGGTGCCCCTTTCCCTCCCCCCCCCCTGATGAACACTTTCACTGGCATGTATGGAGACTGACAGCTTGTGAGCTCCAGAATAATCTTGTGACCCCCCCTTCCAGGAGTCATGACTCCCAGTTTGAGAACCTCACTATAGCACTTTAAAATAGATAGAAGGCCTACAAATGTAGTTTTGTTTTTGTTTTGTGTGGAAGATTTTCCTTTGCAGGCCTGTGCCAGGCATGACTGCTGGGTCTTCAAAGAGCCCTTTAAATGTGCCTGCTTGCTCCTGTGACAGGTTTGCCTGTTGGTGTGAGTTTTTGTGTGTGAAGTTGTAGAGCATTGTTATAAAACTGTTTGCCTTCTCACCCCAGAGGTGGCTGCTTTTTGGTGGTGGAAGAATTGCTGCCTCTGTGTACTTATATGAGGCTATGTGCATATATACTCCTAATTAGTGACATACTATGTACATACACATATAGTGCTTGAAACAGATTGGAGCATGACCTTGTGTTTGCTGCAGTGTGTGGTGGAAAATATCTTTCCCAATACTGATTCTTCAGAGTATCTGTGAGAGGAGGCTGAGGAGGATGTAACTTGTAGCTGGACATGGTGGCGTAGTTTGGTCAACTGATCTAGTTGTGATCTTCACACAGTTATGAATGGGCATAATGTGTCTGGGGAATTCTTCAGGCCTGTGTTAAAGCTGCTTCTTCAGGGTATGAGCAGTATTATTGCCGTTGAAGCAAGGCTGTTATAAGAGGTCCTCTGTAGTTGCAGTTTGGCCTAAAGACCCCCTCTACAGTAAGGAAATTTCCTAAAAGTTTTTGAGCAAGCCAACACAGATTCAGTTCCCTTCAGTGTTGCTAATGCTGAGTGTTCTCGTGCAGATGGAGCAATCAGTGTTCTTAGTATCACGTTGCATAAGTCTGCGAAGAGCAGATCTAAGCAATGTGATGTTAAAAACATTGGTAGTTTGTCTGTTTTAAGGCATCTGCCATTGTAAACGTGAGTAGAGCTGCATTGATACTACCAACGGTGGGGTACTTTTAGAAAACATTACTGGTTTAGTCAGGTCTGTTGTTCAGAAAATCCTCTCTGATCCTTTCATTGGTAAAGCACCCAAAGAGAGGGCTGTCCTGTTAGAAGCCTTCTTTTTAAAAGTTTAAAGTGAAAAATGTGGAAGACCAGCAGAGAATGAGCGTGGCACTTTGCAGTAGAACTGACAAGCTGTGTTGCTTTATGGGAAACATTAGAGTGTACTCTCGCAAGCTGATTGCCAAATGAGGAAGGAAAATAGCCATGAATTTCTTGCCCCAGTTTTAAATGTCTACAGAGCTGATACAAAAAGGCACTGGAGTGAAAAATGTCCTTCATTATGACTAAATGTGCAGTAGAAATTTTGTATTTTTTTTTTATTTTGACTTTTGAGTGGGTTTTTGTCTTAAGTTTTGATTAAACTTTTTATGGGGCCTCTTATAAATATGTTAAGATCTACAGATTTGCATAATATTTATAAAGTTTTAAAAATAGACAGTAATAGCATGACTTTGAAAGTCCATTCACTGACTCATGCAAAGCTGTACTTGCCTAAAGAAGGTTGACCAACATGTTTGCAGAATTTATGCTTTTATATTTTTATCTTTTTTAATAAAAATGTAAAACCTTGATTTGGGGAAGCTTTTCCAGAGCTTCACAAGTCCACCCAAATCTTCATGCAAACTACCACTTGTAATGCCACTCCCCTGGAAATGTTGTCAATGAGCCTCCTGCTCAAAGTTAAAGACCCTCCTGGTCAAAGTTGTAGTGGCCTCATCAACCTCAATATGTAGGCTAGCCAGTGGAAGATGGGTGTGGGTTACAAGAAGATTGCCAACTTTTTTTTTGTTGTCCTCTTCCTGAGTTTACACATAGATGGTTCTAGTACTTCTGCCTTTGGCCAAACTCTTTTCAGGCATCTGCAGGGTAAAATAGATCTTGGCTGGCTTTGCTATTTTTCTTTAGAACCCTGTGAGCAGCAGTGAAACTGACAACTCAGCTATTGTTTGGGAAAGCTAAGTTGTCTATTTACCACACTGGTGGGCCTCCCCCAATCTTTCATTTTGGTTTTGCCATTTAGGTTTCTGGGGAACTTTTCAAGCCCCGATTTACAGAATTGTGTGTGATACGACCCATAGTGTTGGAAAGATGTGAGAGAAAAAAGTTAAGATCTGCAATAAGGCAAGCTATAGGCACTGGAATGATACAAAATGTGCTACTTTGTCTGAAATGCTTCATTTTAAAATAAAACAAACTAGTGACTTAGTAAGGAAAGGACCTTGGAACTGCTGAGAGATGCAGAGCTGTTATTATTGGTGACTTTAGGAATGATTGGTTAATAACATTCTGTTAAGTGGAATTTTATAGCAACTTCACTAGGAATTATATTGCATACCAAATAGACCAGTGGTTCCCAACATTTTTTCTGCTGTGGCACACCTTGCTACCTTTAATCAATTTGAGGCACACCACCATATAGTTTCCAAATGAACTCATGAATATTCATGAGCCAATTAGGCAATCAAGAGCTTTTTGAGTAGTTTTTCAAAAAATTTTGTGGCACACTTGCTCAGACCTGACGGCACACCTATGTGCCATGGCACGCTGGTTGGGAAACACTGAAGTAGACAAGCAGTGTATTTTTAAGCTTATGGTTCAGTACACTTCTTGTGATCAATGAGTCATGCCAGATATCATTTTTAAAAAAACCTTGCGTATAAATATCAAGCCAGTTTTCTGGCGTATTTTAAATGTGACTGATTCTTCAGAGCTTGGTGTAGGAGGAATTGATTCATTCATAACAAAGCTCGGGTAAGTGTGTGGTTTGGGTGGACAAGTTAAGTCTTCTGAAGTTTGCCCTATTTAAATTCAGTTATGTTGGTGAGTCCAGCTCTATTTGCCCTTTCTCAGATCCCTGGGGAAATTCATTGGGTTAGTCTTGGCACAAAAATTAGATTTTTGACTGGCAGCTTGTTGTACAGTAGACAGGTTTAAACACAAGTCTGGGCTTCAACCATCCTAGTACCCTTTTCACAGAGACCTTTTGAACTCAGTTTAGCATCTTGCTCTTAAATTGTTTCCATTGTATTTTAATTAGACATAACACAAGCACAAAGGACTAGGTCAAACACACTGGAATACATGGTGTAAGGAACAATCCTGCACAGACCAGAAAGTTAATAAATAAGAAGGATCTTATAGGTGTTTTCCTGTCTTTTGTTTTGCATGCTTCAGGGAAAAGTTTTTACATTTTCTGGTGTCTTTGTCCATAATAGAAATTAGAATTTTGAAAGCCTGTTTTGCTAAAGGGGCAAGTATTGTCTGGAGGGCTAAAACTAGCTAAAGATAAGCTTTGGCCAAAGACTCAGCATTTATTTTTGTCTTGTACAGTGCCTAGAAGAATGCTTCAGGTGTGCAAAATACTAGAAAAAACTAGAAGCAAAATCTAGCAAGTTAGAGAGCTACAACCAACTTGGGGAGAGGTGGTGTGGTAGCATGGTACACCAGTGGTGCAATATTGTGCCCCTCCCCGCCCAAAACAGGAGTTGTGTGGCACTTAAAGACGAACAGGTTTATTTTTCGCATGAGCTTTCGTGGGAGAAAATCCTACTTTGTCAGATGCTTTGAAGATGGGGGACCTTACAGAATAGTTCCCCCATCTTCGAAGCATCTGATGAAGTGGGATTTGCTCCCACAAAAGCTCATGTGAAAAATAGAGCTGTTCGTCTTTAAGTACCACACGACTCCTGTTTTGGTGTGTGGGTTTTTTTTTGTTTGTTTTTTTTTTTTGTTTGTTTTTTTTTGCTGGACTAGACTAACTCAGCTGCCCCTTTGGAAATTGCCAATATTGTGGTCCACCTATAAAACTCAGTCTTTGTCTCCTTCATTGTCTCAAATCTTTAGTTATATGGACAAAATGCAGCTATTCTCCAATGGAAAGGTGCTTACTGCTGTAAGTGGTACCCTTGGTTTTAATTTACTATGCCCAATAATAACTATTTTTAGGATTAAGCATTTAGATACCACAGCTCTCACATTGCAAGTGCCTAGATAGCTATTTAGGAGAAAACTGAATAGAAAAAGTTCTGTGTAGGAACTGTTGATGGTTCATAAGCAAGTGAGTGCTCAGAACAGAACTACCCTGCTGAAGTTTACTTCCTCTCAGAGTTTCTGCAACACTGCTCAATTTAAAAAAAAAAAAAAAAATTGCACAGTATGTTTTCTTTTCTTGGGAGCGGCTATTTCCCTTCTGTGCTGCTGACCTAGTATGCTACAGGTGACAGCATGTGTGGGATGCTCATAGGGGCTTTGTCTAGATGTTTCTGTTATGGTGGACTCTCCAATATTCACACAAATGCAATCTTTTATTTCTTTGACAGCTTTTTACTCCCCCCCCCACTTGGGGGGGTGTGGGAGAGGGTGAAAGAATTCTCCCTTCCTTCCTCCCAAAAAAGCTGAAATATGAGCTTGGGTTGTGTTTGGTTCGGATACACAGTGCAGAGGCTTCACCTAAAGTTAATCACACTTGAATGCAAAATTCACATTTGTAATAATAAAGGTAAAAATAGTTCCAAGTGCCCACCTCTATTCTTGAAATTGTAGTAAAGCTCTCTGGTATACTGTTACCATTGATTGAGGTATTGAAGCACAGACTTTCCCCGTGCATATCCTTCTACCTAAGGATTTTGCTGACAGACTTCTCTGTAAGAGAATCCGTAGTCTTTGCTGATGTTAGAGCTGGCAGCAGATGGTGGTGTGTGCAGGTGTGTAAGATGAATCTAATAGTAATAATAATACATAGTTCTCTGTACATAGTGCATTTCATCAGTTGATCTCAAAGTGCTTTAGAGAGCAGGTCAGTATTCAATATTATTACCTTTTTCAAACAGAGAAACTAAGGGATGGGGCAATGAAGTGACTTTCTCTAGTTCACCCAGAATATCAGTGCAAAATCCAGGAATTGACCCCAGTCCAGTGTTCTCTCCACTAGGTCACACTGCTTTCCCACATCTAGACTCCTGCTGATCTGAAGGTACTTTTAACTTGGCTTTGACATCTCCAAGTGATGTGGAATTTGCTTCCCTGATTGATAGCATCTCGTCCATCATCAGAGGCGGCCTGGCATAAACCTTCACAGGCAGAGCATGCTTTAGGGTTGGGAGCAGTTAGTACTAGAGAACAGGTGCCAGACACCACCTCAGATCAGATCATTTGCCCCCCACCCGTTTTTTGGGTGCTTGTTTTAGTGTTATCCCTAAGGGTTTCTGATTGGCTGTGGCTGAACATGTTCAATGACATCATGTCTCTTATGCAGGGGATTTAGGTTCAAGGGACTTGCTAATAATTCATCGCTGTGGTCTGAGTGGTTCTGTACCTACGCCCATCATCTCTATTTGCATTGCTGCTTCTGCAAATCAGATGAGGGGTGACCTGTGTCATTCCTCTCAGGAGCCTATACAGTCTTTCCTGCTATTCTGTGTGGTCTTATTTTTAACCCAAAGTCCTTGAACTTGTGTTCAAGATTAGCAGTGATTTACACAGCATTGTAAAACCTTTTGAGATTGAGAAAAGGTGGCTATAAACTATTACTTCGTTATTGAAGTTCTACATTGTTTGGACCCTTCAGTATGTGACATCTAATCAGAGGCCGCTTACTAGATGTTGTTCTGAGATCATGTGTGACCTGTTATTTTGAAGGTTACCCACTTTTGCTCCTTAAATAGCACACAACACAGAATGGGATGGAACGGGTGTGTAGAAGTTCCTTGCTAAAATAAATCACAACTTAATGTTGCTGTCGGAATATAAATAAATTCAAGTTTGTTTATTTTTATGGGAAACATTTAGCTATAGCTCCTCTTTTCCTTGTATTTTATGCTGTTTCATATAGACAGATGCTTTTCTCCTTGGAAAGTGCTGATGTAATGTGGGAGAACATATTATTTCCTTGCTGGATTGCCATTTGTCTGTCTGAACATTTTCTCCATGAAATGAGGACTTTCCTTTTGTCTAACTTGTGATGGAAATGCTCTTATTTTGGGATGGATGATTAGGGTGCAGGCCTGGAACCAAAGTTCTGTGCACAGCTCAGCCATTAACTAACACTTCATGTAACTCAGACAAGAAACATAACTGCTCTGAGCTCCAGTTTCCCCTTGTGTAGTACTGAATTAATGGTTCTTACCTTCCTTTTGTAAAGCAAGATGAGAAAGATGGATGAAATGCAGCATGTAAGATTCTTATGGGAACCATGAGCTATGCCTCTTTGTGATGCCTACAGAAAGCTTCATTGCTAAGGTGAAGATAAGTATGCTGTGAATACCTAGGTAGAAGACATGCCGAAGGGAGGAGAATATTCCCTGCATCCTTCCTATCCTACTAAGATACAATCTCGTGGAGAAACATGACAGTATTTTTGGTCCTGACTCCTCCGTGACTGGACTGTTTAGGATTTCTAATAAGAATCTTGGTTCCGTTTTGCGACAACCATTTGGTTTGTTGCCGCTTTTTTCACAGCAGTTCTACACTAACTGTTCACATGCTGTAGAGCTTTGCTAAGCCTTTTTTGACCTATGTCAGAACAGGACTGAATGTTTCCTCTTTCAGTGCCTTCTTTTTTTTACTTTCTAAGTCATCTTCAAATCTCTGTGTTGCTAAGTTCTTTTCTTTTACTTGGAGGAATGAGTGATGCTTTGCTTTCAAGCAGCTCTTCACTGGGAGGCTTTAAGTGGCATTCAGAAGGACTATCAGCCACAATGGCTGATATATTGGTATAGCTGCAATTCATGCATGGAGTGCAAAAAATGGGACTTAATTGGTAGGGTGGGGAAATGGCAGCCCAGGAGAATGAATGGGTGAAAGTTCTACCACAATGCTTTTGCCTGGCAAATAGTGTCTTGGGTTGCTGGTGCTGCTAGAGTGGAAGTAAAAGTCCCCTTTGCATACTCTGCTTTTGTGCACAGTAAGGGAAAAACCCACTCTCTCATGCCTTTGGTTTTATAGCTAGCTGCAAATAGAAGAGAGAACTGCATCTTCCCCCATCTCCTTCACAAATCTTGTCCTTTCAGTACTAGGAGCTGCTGATCCGAGTGTCTGCTGGAGGAAAACACTGTAACTATATATACAGCTGCTATAACACCTTTATCTTCTGTTAGGACATCATAAAATAACTGACCACTTCCCCTTTGGAGGCTAAATTAAAAACCATGTAATCAACCCATTTGTACAAAATAGCATTTTGGTTGCTATTCATAATTCAGTCTTGCGTCAAGGATGTTGCTTCTAGGGTCTGGCTTTACATGAGAGGTTTTCATAAATCAGCTTTACATGATGGAACACGTGGTGAGCCATGATCATCTTGTACCAACGGACTGGGATCAGTAACAATCCTAATGCAATCCATTATTCTCTTGCTTTTGAAAATATCAATTCTATGAAACTACTATGGTTTCAAGCACTTTAAAAAAAACAGTTTTTAATTCTAAGGATCAATGGGGCAAAACTCAGGGCAGAGGACTGTACTTTATTTGAATGTCTTAAGTGTCCTCATTGACAGTCTCAGCACATGCAAAAATAAAACCGAAGTTAAAACAAAACAAAAATTGCCCTCTTGTTTGCATCAGGTTCTGCAGTCATCTACTGCCAAATACGGATCAACACTTCCCAATCTTCCCAAACCAAGAAATAATGATTAAAACAATTGGCTCTTGCTGGTATGCTCTAAAGTTTATTAGGCCTGGTCTCTTCTAGACTAAGGGGAAATAGTAGATTCAGGAATCAAAGTTTCTTCATTAAGAATACCTTCCAGCAGTTAAACCAGGGAACCTCTCATACCTCAGACCTTGTCTTCACTACAGAAAAAGATATGCTCTTAAGAGAAGAGAGAGAAGAAAAGGTGGTTTGTAATAATGAGTTTGACTTAGAGACTGCTCTGCTTGACTTATAAAATCTTGTGACAACTACAAACTGCTTTGCCTTTGATTTTTGACTTGAGTGAACTATTTTATATAGTGAGGACAAGACCTCGGTAGATGACAGCTGCTGAATCACATAAGGAAAGAGGCAAGGGCACTTGTTGTTGTCTGGTGGAGGAGGCGTTAAATCCAGGTTCCTTCTAGCATTCTATTCTGGTTGCTAAATATATTAGGCTCTTTGCAAAAAGGCTGAAAGAACCCTTAACTGGTAATCCTGATCCTGAAGATTTGAGCTTAATAACAGCTTAACCTTCCAATAGATGAAGAAAGAACAAAACAAATTTTGGCCAGATACTGAGGGGAATATATCTGACTGAGGACCTGAAAATTGTGAACACCAAGGAGAGAGAAGAATGGTCTGGCATGGTGCAATGGATAGGTCTAGGAATGAGACTAAACAAAGGCACCCAGCCCAAACTGTTTGCACAGAAACTAAACTAGACCGCCCTACTGGAAGGAGATTTTCACATAAATAGTCTCTCTAGACCAGTGGTATTTACTGGCCCAATTCATATTGTAAACTCACTCAGTTAGAACTCCCTACTACCACATCTACTGTTCACGTGGAGAAAGATTCAGTGGTATTACTTACAGTAGTAAAGGTAAGGACATGCATATTTATAGACTCTAACACCATGTCCTGTAACTTTTCTAATAGCAAGGAGTCTACATTTTATTTTAATTCTATGTAGAAATCAGTACTGTTTCCATTGAAGTTTCTTATGAGAGAAATTCCCACAGATATTCGCTAAATAACATTGAGACATCAATGCCTTCAAATGTTTTAGTGTCAAAGGTTAACTAAAAATATTAGTGCTGCAAAGATTAATTTAAGATATTAAATCTGTTCAGGCAAGAATACATGTACATATTGTAATTACTTCCTTTTCTTACAATTAAAGTAATTGGATTATATTTAATGAGCTATTTACATTTAATAATTAAGAAAAGACTTATCTTTCCAGTATTCCCCAAGTGTGGTAGTAGAGTAAGGGCACTCATTGCTGTGATATAGTTATCTAGGCATGAGTTGAAACTGAAAGAGCAGCTGAGCTATTCAGAAAAGGGCTTGAGCTGCTTCTTCATTTTGCTAATAAAATATAGTTTAGGAACACTGCTAAAAAGAGTAATGTGTATTAGGGGAGGGGTGGGAAGGTTTGTTGGGCTTGGCTGCAAATGAGATGTAACAGTTTGCAGAGAAAGAGGCTTAAACGCACTCAGATTTCATGAATAAGTCATTTTAAAAACTGCTTACGCCAGTTACAATGTTCTGCTAGATGATGGGAATATATCATGTGGTATTTGAAGCGCAGTGCTTCATAACGGCCTAGTGAGTGTTTCGTTAGGGTAATGAATACATGCCCCCCCTGTGGCTAGAGGAGGGTGGCATGACAGAGGAGGGGAAGAAAATATGCTATTCCCATTAGAGCTGACTTAACTTTCAAATGAGGTAGTGATGGTATTTCCCTTAGCAGATATACACCATTTACAGAAATTGGCTTGGGGGGGGGGCATTTGTATAGCATAGCCACGAGACTGGAATGCAGTTTTTTTGTTAAATATGACACTGTTGGAATTCATCTTTTCTTCGGAAGGCCAGTTGAAGATGTGTTGACTAAAAAACATATTTTAAGTAAACTTAGTGGTGTTAGAAAGTCCCGGATTAAAAGTTCTGGAGACATTTTACATTTTGTCCACAAATTTGGTTTTTCATGGAAAGGTCTTCAAGCTTCCTTGACACTGACCTAATCAGCAGCTAATGTATCTCAGCTCTGATCTGGAGTGATCAACTCTTGAGCTCAAAGAGTTGTTTTTTTCCCTGGCCCATTCTGTCATTGGCTGGCTCCTGGGATGCCAAGGATTCTGAATGAGGTGGTGGTTGTGCTGTGGACTCTCATCTACTGGGAAAGACCAGCTCATTTTAGTCTTCAGTTGCTAATGATACAAGATCTGAATTTGGGCCAAATGTGAATCTAAGACCTAGAGATGAAAGACTGTTATCTCCCCTGATCCATTTTTTCACCACATGTAATTTTAATATCTGCAAATCCAAGATGATGCTTTTGGATTATCCAAATAATCTAAACTTTACCTGTATATTTGAAGCTAACAGCTCTAAGCAACAGTCACTAGTAACCTTGGTTCTTTGCCAAAATTAGGCAGCCTTAAAAGAAAAAGTCAAGAGCTCCAGTGAATGTTTCACTGCTTCTGCTCCACCTATTTCCCTTGCAGCTACAACAGCAAAGAGCTTCCAGTATTGAAGCAGCTGATTACTTTCTCCGCATACCTCCGCATGCACTTGACACCTTTTGCTGCTGAGCTTTAATTTCTGCAGATAATCCATGTCATTTGTGTATTCTGAGACTCAAACGCCTGTGATAAGCGTTTTAATTGTGCTAAGCTGGCTTTCTTTTGTTACTACTATTTTAGAATTTTATTTAAATGTATAAGTGCTGTGCATTTGCTTAATCAAGGACCAATGGAGTTGTCTCAAAAGGTGACCATTTTTGTTTAAAATTTTTAAAATGAAAACATTGGAGATTTGCTCTAAAAAGTGGCTGTGTAGATGGGCCAGCTTTTCACTCAACAGATTTTCCTGTTTGCACTGAGTCATAGCTGCCTGCTTTTGTGAAACAATTTGATTCCTGTTAACTGTGTAGTGCCAACCTAGCTTTGGGAAAATGAACTGGATACTTTTCTGGCTTGCTCATTGTCAGAATAGATAGAACTAAGTCCCAAATGAAGACCCAGATTCTCTCTCTCTCCTGTGCAGCCCCCTGGAAAGTGATGATTGGTGATATGGTAATGCATGAGCCAGAAAAAAGAACAGCTTGACTTCAGATTCCATGGTAGGTTTGCAGGGCTGCCATCTTTAAAAAAGAAAAGCTCGCATGTCAATCGTGCAAACTATAGGGAGTCCTGGAGAGACAATAAGTACAATAAAAGAAGCAAGGAGTCCTGTGGCACTTAAAGACTAACAAATTTATTTATTGCGTGAGTTTTCATGGGGGAAGATCCCACAATAAATAAATTTGTTAGTCTTTAAGTGCCACAGGACTCCTTGCTTCTTTTGCTCGACTAGACGAACATGGCTGTCCCTTTGGAACTTAAGTGCAGTATCATTCTGGAAAGTTCCAAAGGGGCAGACGTGTGAGTCTAGTAAAGCAAAAAAGCAGGGAGTCTTGTGGCACTTAAAGACTAACAGATTTATTTATTGCATGAGCTTTTGTGGGAGAAAATCCCACTTTGTCAGATGTTCTGTTACACGGGTCAGCAACCCGAAAGGGGAGAAGAGCCATCCCCCCCCCCCACACACACACATACTCAAGTGCATGAGCCGGAGCTGTCCCAGTGGCTGTGGGGGGTGTGCAGGCAGCGTGTGCTCCCTCCATTTCTCCCTCCATTGGCAGGGTGGAGCAGGACTGCTCTGCCTACCCCCAGCCAGAAGCCTCTCCCACAAATGGCCAGCAGAGAGCTGCAGCTTGCAGAGGCGGGGTCCTGGAATGGCCCTCCGTGGAGTTTAAGCCACTTTGACCTGGCCATCCCAGGCCTGAACGGACCCAATCCAGGGCTGGGGAGTGAGGCAGTCTCTGTTCAGGCCTGGCGGAGGGGAGCCAGGTCGAAGTGGCCTGAACTCCATGGAGGGGCCGTTCCAGGACCCCATCTCCACAGCTGCTGCTCTCTCCTGGTCGGTCTTGGGAAGGGCAGCCAGCTGGGGGTAGGCAGGGCAGCGCTGCTCCGCCCCACCAACAGAGGGAGCATGCGCCACCTACACACCCCCCATCAGTGCTAGGGGCTGTGGTTTGGCTGCTGGGCCACTTCCAGCTTATGCAGTTGTGTGGGAGGGTGGGGGTGACCCTTGCACCCTGGAGTGGGTGGCCTGCGCCAGCTGGGAGCTCCCATCTTTGGTCCTGATGCTGGGGCCAGCTGAATCACTGGAGAACACCTGGCTCCCTGGAAGAGATTGCCAGGGAGCCAGAAGGGGATGCTCAGGGAGCCACAGGGTGGCTCACTGAGCCTGCGTCGCTGATCCCCCATCCTAGACCGACTGTATATACTCAGGTATATGCTGACTCCCCAATTCTGAGCCCAAAAAAGAAGCAAAAATGGGTGACCTGTGTATAAGCTGAGGTCGCCTTTTGGCCATGCCCCAACCTCCCCCCCCCCCAGTGCAGCTGGCTTCCTCTGGAGTTCCTGACACCATCCTTAACCCCCAAACCCCTGCTGCTGCTTTTCCTCTGTCCCCCTGCTCTCTCCATTCCTCATTCCTGCCCCCTGCTCCCTCTGCTCCTCCCACTGCTCCGCTGCTGTGTCCATTCCTTGCTGCTCCCTCTTTTCCCCATTCCTCACTGCTGCCCCCCTGCTTGCTGCTGCCTTCTCCATTCCTTGCTGTTGTTCCCCTGTTCCCCAACACCCTTTCCACCTCATCCCCAACCCCTGCTGCAGCTTTTCCCAGCCCCCCAGGCCCTGCCGCCACTTCCCTGGCCTCCCTGAACCCCCCCTCAATGCCCAGGCCAGCTCCCCCTTCTGGGCCCCCTTACCTGGCTGCTTCAGACACTAGGGTCCCCTCCTTCCTCTGTCCCCAGCCCAGGCCAACTGTCCAAGATGGCCACTTGAGCGCCAGCCTGCAGCATGGCCAGTGAAACTGCTGGGCTGGGGCTGTTTACTGTATTCACCCGTGTATAAGCTGAGTGCCAGTTCTGAAGCCAATTTTTAGGCACAAAAATCTCAGCTTGTATGCGAGTATAGATGGTACTTCTTCAGTTCTGCCTCCCGTTCATAAGGCCACATGATTCTTCTTAAAAATTTCTGGATTTGGCAGTTGAGATGTGACGCCTGTATTTACTGATGTTCATACATCTCCAGGGAAGTTATCTGACTGGGGAAACCTTCAAATGAATTTGGATCCAGCTTCAGAGAAGTGTTTGTGCGATGGCAAGTAAGGGGGAGGACAGGACCCTTCAGTACCTAATGAGATGCTGAGGAAGATTTTCTCCTCTGTGGGGCGGACTTACCCCACACATCCTCTGATTTGTGGGGAGAATAGAAAGTAGTCCTGATCTGTCCTCTGCTGCTGAGTCTTGTACAGCTGTTGGTGGGCTTGGATGCTAATGACAGATGAGCCTCTGACATGTTTTGGGACTGAATACTTGTTACAGCTGGCAGAGTAGAGTAGTCCGTGGCAGTTTCCGCTATAATTTCACTCCCCAGTGCTCAGATGCAGTACTGATTGCTAGGTAGGTCTCCTCTCTTAGGGTTGCATGTAACAGCAGTATCTCTGATTACTGCATCCCACTTTTCTGTGGCCATGTTGTGCACTTAGATATTGCCATGAGTTCTCAGAAGAATCTTCTGCTGACTTCTTGGTTTTTTCCCCACCCCCTGTTCTCCATGTGTCTGGCTGCTGCATCCTCCCCCCACCGCTTTGGAGATTATGCAAAAGCCTGTTTCTCTGGCCATAACAGCTTGATGGGGGAGCAGTTGCTGCTGAGAAAGGCTTGAAATTTAAAGAAGAGTTGTCAGACATTAGAATAAATGGTCAGTCTGTATTGGCAAGCCACTGAGTAAGTCTCATTTCATACTGATGGGAATTTCATATCTGATTATCTCTTCTGTCCTTCATTTACAAACCTGCTGGTGTGTCTAATACTCCCAAAGGCTGCTCTCTGGGGAGCTTAGCTGGAGACCAGTTCCTCTTTGCTATGCTCTTTGTGTTTGGGAGGATTATGTGTAGTTATCAATGCTGCAGAGGCTTTAATTTGCTGGGAAAGGGTTGTCAGAGCCTTGGACACACATGAAAATACAGATACCAAAAAATGTGTTGGGTCCACCTCAGGTGCTGTGTTACACCAGATGTTGTGGCAGATATCCTTGCTGGTGCTAATATTTGCTCTCAGGTGGCTTCTAATCTAAAAGGTCACTTCTTGCACAGACTGTGGGGAATGGTAATGGTAATTTCAATTAATGCAATGCTAGTCATTCAAATATCAATGAGAAAACTCCCAAAATCTTATAAGCAAACTCAGTGAAGTAGATTTTTATGAACATCATTTGTGTATATGTTGTATGTGACCTTTGTTTTTAGATTCCCTTCTTCCTCTGCACCATTGTGATGGTCATGGCATCTGAGCACTTTACAAGAAAAAATAAGTAATGTGTTGCCAGCTGGTGATGGCTTTCTTCACTGTCCCAACTCCATAGCAGGGGGGCTTTTGGTCATGATTTCAGGGACTTCTTGTTATTGATAGAGTTAATAGAGGAAGGCAGATGGTTAATCCTGGAATGTCACTGTGTTGCTTTTTAATACTTGTCAAAGACTGTCCTCCCTCATTGTTCAGAGCAATTGTTCAGTCTCTTGAGGTTCTCAGTTCCAGCCGTGTTTTTCTGAATGGTGAATATGGGTGCAGCTATGTCCAAAGGGCTTGCAACATCTTATCTGTTTTGAAATAAACCAATTCTACCCGACTTCAATCCAGAACACTCCAATTCCCATAGGATCCACAATAGCAGAGCTTAATTTGCAGGGTTTGAGTGCACATCGTCACCTGCTCAAATATACTTGCAATATCCAGCTGACTAGAACTAAGATGTTGACTGCAAGTTAAGCTTGTTTTCTGTTCCATATAGTGGATAAGCAGAGACCGGCATAGGGAGTTGCATTTCTCCATTTACAGTCTTCTGTCTTATTAAGTAGATAATTTACCTCATCTTTTTGTAATATCCTTGATGCAAGTTTTGGGTTAAATAATGTTGTGGTAAAGAGAGAAGCGGATTCAAGGGGAAGTTCTGGTTGTTAGGTCAATCTCTTTGAGCAAGAGGGAGGCACCACTCCAGCTGTTGGAGAACATGAGGAGGTGAAGACTAGAAGGCATGGAATGAGAAAGCAGGGGAAGATAGCATGAGACTTATTATGGAGCAAAGATCCAAAGCTGTAGCCATGTTAGTCTAGTTCAGTAAAACAAATACAGAGTTCTTTGGCCCTTAAAGACTAATAAATTTGTTAGTCTTGAAGTGCCACAGAACTCCTTGTTTATTATCGAGCAAGTTGTTTAATGAGTTTTTTGAATATTGGAGAGCACTGCTGGATGGAAGATTGCTAGGAATCCAGGCATGGTGGTATGAGCTTCCTGGAATGAACAATATTTGGTTGTAGCATTCAGCAGATTTTTAGGAAGGGCTCGGGTGATGGAACTGTAGAAGCAGAGATGAGCCCTCAGAAAAGCATACATCAGAGATTTCAGCAAGCAGTAAGAAAATGACTAATTCTGGCAATGTGGCTGGAGGTGACAAAACTTACAGTTATGGGAGTTGCAGGAGGGAAGGGGCTCAGGGTTGAGGGTGGCCATTGAGCAGTTTAGTGTGTAGTTTCTTCAGATGCTGGGGTGAGGAGGAGACTTCATTGTTAACCTGGCAGCATGATTTCAGAATTATCCCAGCCATGTATTCTCTTCCAGGACTTGAAAATATATCATCATGAAGGTTCTCCTGTGAGTGAGAGCTCCCAAGTCATCAACTTCTAGGGTATCTCACTTTTCATTTGCAAAGTTGTTGCTTATGGTTGTGAAGATAAACTTCTGAACATAAATGAATAGCTTCTGCTTACAGCTTTCCCAAACTGCCAAGTCATACTGTTGTGTGGGACTGGGATGAGGTGCAACTGGGGCATTATCTTGTTCCTTAACCTGGGTGGTGCTGTCTGTCTACTCCTGGTGGGGGATTCAGAGGAAAGTTGGGGAGTGGGAAAGGCCAGAGTGGGGAGGGAATGCTCCAGGCCTGGCTGCAAACTCAGTGTGCAGCCTTTGGCCCTTGCTTCTGGCTGCAGCCTCCATCCTGCCCCATGGCTCTGCTCCCATTACCAGCTGAGGGAGAATGGATATGTGTGAACAGGTAAGAGGGGGTGTGGGGTAAAAAGTCTCGGCACCACTGTTCTATGTAGTTGTCTTCCCCTATCCAGTATTCTGTAACAGTCTCTGCCTTGAGTCTCCTCTCTGTGGAGATGAGGTCATTACCTTTTGGCATCGAGCCACACCCCATGTCACAACAGGAAGTGTGTGGGTGCTTTAGATCCATAAAACATACTTGTGGTTTTGTATAATACTGGGCTAGTGGTCCCTGAACTTTACACCAGGTGCCCCCCATCACCCTTGTCCATGCCTCTCTGTCCCCATAACTGGGGGTAGGAGTGGGGCCAGGGACTGTGGCCATAAGCTGTGCCATAGTGGGAAGCAGAGACCATGGCTGGGCACTGGCGAGGAGGCTGGCGGCCAAGCTGAGCCAGGAGCTGGAGCAGAGCGCCGCCTCCCATGTTGGCTGGCCTGGGCCCTGCCAAACCCACCCCTCCCCCTGAATATTCCTCCGGGGGGTGTGTCCCACAATCAAGGGACCATTGCCATAGATACTGAAAACGGTAGTGTTTAAACATAGCTAAATCAAGGCATTAATAACAAATACAGATGACTGTGCTCTCCAAAGATGCTATCCCATCTCAACTTTACAACTCATTTTGTTAGGTTTGAGTGGAAATATTTAAATCCATACATCACATAAAGTTTAAAACATTTACCTGAGACCTACTAGCCAGGGTGTAAAATAGTTGTGCTGTCATGTCCCCTGCAAAGTAAAAGAATAAAGTAGTTGTGTGCTATCCTCTATATCTTGTATTTATTTGTAGCCTATTGTAACTCAGCTCCCCAATTAATTTTAAAGACTAAAACTTATTAGCTGGCTCTTACTTCTACCAGATCTCTTCCTTCCTGACTTCAGTCACTGGCTTCCTTTATTTCCTAGAATCATGGCACATTTGTCCTTCCATTGTCTAGAGCCTAGGCTATGGCTGCATTGCTCTGCACTTTCCCTGTGTGGAGCTGTGGAAACTTGAAGAGGATAACGTTAATGCAACCTAGGAACCTATCAGTTCGCCCCGTGGCGTCCACACAGAGATGTTACAAGACATCACTTTGGTGCACATTGCTGTTCACATTTGCATTGTCTGAACTGCAGAGCAGTGTAGGCAAACCCCTAATGTCTAGTTTCCTTTCTCAGCACTTTTCTGCCTCCTCCCCCTCATCTTTTCTCTCTCTGCTCACTACTTCCCTCAAAATCTCTTGTTCAGACATACTGTGCTTTGTTCCTAATCAATTGTGTGAATTGCTTTTTTTCACATCCATTTGTATGTAGAACTTAGCAGTTTTACAAAGCATATAATAACTGGAAGGAATAACCCACTAAGCAAAGACTAATCTTAAAGAGAAGGCCTCTGTGTCCAAATTCAGTGTCTGTTGAGACACTACCCCACTCCAGCAGCTGCTGGGAAAAGGGAAAGGGCGTAGTCATTCATTTTTAGAAAGCTTGAATTCTGGTCAGAGGCCCAGGTATCATGTCTGCTTTGTCTCTGGTCGATGCTCTGAATCTTCTGTTCCTACTAAAGGGAGAAGAATTATTCTTTAACTTCCCCTGCAGAACCTACTAGTTACTGCAAGGGCTCTCTGCAGCATCTCCTGACTCTGTCTTGAATGCCTGTCACTGCTGCTTTTCTGAGTTTTTTTCCAAGCAGCAGGAGGATGAAGTTGATCTCATTCTTGTCAGTTTCACTCTTTCCTACAGGATTCTGAAGAGCAAGGATGAAAACTGACAAGGCTGCTGGAGCTTATGAAAGCTATGAACTTTGCAGGGGCACTAGAGTTGCCTGTGGTAGACTCATAAGGGAGTAATGCTACTTTAGTTAACACCAGGATGGCAGTCTTTACAACCAGAAGGGCTGAACTGTTAATTTTGTAGTTGGGGAGGGGGGTGGAGTTTTGGTGATATTTGGTGGTGGTATGAGTGAGGTTGTAGAGGGAGATTTTTGGCTTAGTCTTTCTGTACACTGAGCACCGGCTGTCTTGTATGTAGCTTGCACTCAAAGACAGGGTCATGGCACAGAGGATGTGGCAGTGTCATCCAACTGCACTTGCAGTAGCTAGTTAGATTAGGGGGATGGGGGAGCATAGTAATGGCTGCACCTTTTCCCAAGCCCCAAACATATATGTGCTGCACTAGTGTAAAAAGTGATTTTTGCCTTCGTTTCTAGCGCAGCAGTGTAAACAGCACAGTGTGGTCAAGTTCTTATTTCATGGAGGGGCATAGCCAACACAGTTCAACACCAGTGGTTCCTAATGGATCTTTGCTGGAGTGTGTCCTCTCCCCACATCAGGCTGGCAGTAGGATGGTCCCCATGTCCCTTCTGTCCTAGAACTGTGGCACAGCTGTCTCATTATTTTTTGAGGGTGGGGCCCTCGGTTTTCTTTCCTGTTCTCTTTTATCTCTTTTTCTGTTTCTCTCCTGTGTGTTTAATTTTTTTCTTGCTGTTTCTCCTCCCATGGCTTTCTGACTCACCAGAAGGTTACACCCTGCTTTGGGTGGGATGCCCACAGATAGCTGGACCAACCTACATATGCTCATACAAGTGTCAAAGAAGGCTGAGCAAGTTAGCTACTACCTAAAGCTTACAGCCCCATGTATGCTGGTTGGTGGTGTGGCTGTTGATATGGGGTGTGGCCAGGGGAAGCTGGGAAACACTGGTTTAGCTAAAGGATTTTGAAGTATCTGGTTTTAGTCCACAAAATGCAGGGGATTTAGAAATGGAGTCCTTTCTCGGCTCATTATGTACGTAAATACCTGATGGCCTCTACGATACCCAGGCCACAGTGAGGTCCAAGAAGAGGTTTCAGTTCTGTTAGGTTTTCCTGCTTTTCGTGGTGTAGATTCATATCATCAACATCCCTTTAATTAGGCTTTTGTGGTCTCTTGGAAGCTTCTGTTACATGGGGGCAGGTAAACTAAACCATCTTATAATGGAGTTTGGTGGCAGTGTAAGATAGCATCCTTATTCCTGGCATACGCTGCACTGCTCCAGATCTTGAACTTCTCTGCATTAACATGTCAAATCTGGAAATTCAGAATCTGGTTTGTGAGGTAATTAGTGAGATAATACCCACTTTTTCTTCTTAATATCCTGATAGAAAAGCATCCAGGAAACACTCCTGGACCTCACAGATAAGCTGCCAGCTGCCACAGACTATCAAAGGGTGGCTCAAAGTCAAGAGCAAACAGCTGATATATTTTTTTAATGGTTCTTGATTTGTTGCTGTTGGTGACAGGAAGCCATGTTCCCCAAGCTGTTAGCTTCCTGTTTTATTTTTACACCCGGCCTAGCAGATCAGCATGTCCATCACAGGCGACTGTTTGCTTTTATAGGATTGCCTCTCATGTGACTTACAAAAGAGATTCCTTTCCTCCTTAAGTTAATCAAGAAATTGGATATATTTGCTTTCATGTTAGAGATTTTGAAGGTGTATCTAACTACTGATACTGTACTCCGTTATTGAAGAGTTGAAGTTTCACTTTTTATTTTTTTATTTTATTTTATTTTATTTTTGCAGGTAGGAGGTATGAGAGAATTAATTTACTATTTCAATATTTGGGCATGTTAACAGTAGAGATTTTGCTGTTATTAAGTCCTGGGTGGGCAACAAATACGCTACAGCTCTCAGAAGCTATTGTGCTGTGTCTGTTTTAAAAACTGGAAGATGGGGTTGGAAGTTCCATCTGATTTTGTGTAGTGAAATCATTTTTGATTTCTTTCAGAGTTGGGCTCTGCCCCCATATTCTTATAATGCTGCCAGTGTGGTAAACTAACTCCGAAACAATGAATTCTGTGTAAATGTAGGCCACAAGGGAATTTCCAAGGGAAGAGGGGCACAGCCTGCAGGATAAGAAACGGTCACAGGAAAGTTTCCTGGTTAGCTGCAAGCATTTCCTGTTGTCTTGTGTGAGCGCACACTATCCATGCTTTTGGTGAAGCAGAGTAAAGAGAAGAGAAGGACTATACATAGATGTCAGTGGGCCTGGCATAACATAAATGCTTAACTTGTTATCCATTTTCTAACCAAGAAGGTTATGTGAAAATGTTCTTAAGGAACAGCTCAGAGGGGCTGTTGCTAGATGTCTATGGTAGTTAGTGAAGGAATGACACTGTTCAGTGCAGATGCATCAGGGAAGGGGTGGTGGTGCAGCAGCAACAGTAATGTGAACAGTCCCTTACTCAGCTAAGATGAGTAAGTTTTTCACTGCTACTCGTGCACCTCAGTCAACAGGTCTCTGTTTCTCCACTGCTAGCTGTAGAACAGCAGGATCTTTATTTTCAAAGGACCAGTTTTATAAGGTTGGGAAGGGAAAAAGATGCCACATAAATAAAACTGTTAGCTTAGGAAAAATGAACATCATGGACTTGGTGTGCCTGGAATTTGTGGGTGAGTAATCCTTTCCTGTTTCTTTTTTGGGTTGTTTTTCATCTTTCAGAACATTGCCTGAAGCGGGTCCACCATGCCGTTAGTAACGAGAAACATTGAGCCAAGGCACCTGTGCCGTCAGACGTTGCCTAGTGTTAGAAGCGAGCTGGAATGCATGACCAACATCACCCTGGCAAATGTCATTCGACAGCTGGGCAGCCTGAGTGAGTACCACTGCGAGCCTGCATGCTGCCCTCAGGAGTCGTTAGTGCTCTTTATTTAGCTCCCTTTCTGTTCTTGTGTTCCTATTTCTCCCCCATCTGCCTTCCCTGGGTAATGCTAAAATATTTTCCCAAAGAAATCTCTAATGCTAATTTCCTCTATTCTTTCCACCTCCTCCTCAGCAATTAGAAAATGGCAGAGGAGAGGAATGGAAGAGCTGCAGCAAAAGTGTAAATGGAAGGATGGAGCACAGTATAAAATGGGTGGCTCTGAGTGACCAGTCCCTTGTTCAAGAATGCACCTGTAATTGCGTGTGCTATTAATTGTATCTCAGCTATGTTAAATCTACAGTGTGTAATTTTTAATGAAAGGGAATCAAAATGCGTGCACAGAATCTGGCCTGTTTTCCCATGCTGCATTTATTGTATTGCAAGCCTGCAAGTCCCCAATTCAGGCTAAGAATTGCTTCTGGGGTATTGGAGTGTGCAGGCTGCCTGTTTGTACAGCGGCACAAATCGTTACCATTGATGGCTTGGCTCTCCAGTGAATTGGCAGAGAGCGTTATGAGGGACAAAGTGAAAACATGGGTCCAAGCTTTATAACAAAAATAACTGTTAAGAATCACTGTGTCTGTACCAATTTTTCTTTTCTTTTTATTTTTATTTTTTTCCATTAAAATGTTCTGGATTCAGCTTACATCCCTCTGCTCAATATTGGATTCATTAGCTTTGAAATGGACCTGCAAAGGCATTGATAAACAAATTCATGTAGTGCTTAATTTCACTCTAGCACTGTACCTTTGTTTCCTTCAAAAGATGGACCCCCTTCTCTAGTGCAGTGTGAACATGGGTGGGCATATCATTCCTATTTCTCCAGTAGTGAAAGCACGTCACTATCACTAAAATCCCTGTGTTGCCTCAGGGTTCTCATCTGATACCAACAAACCTTGCATTCAGTCTGTTGCTAAAAATATCAATGTATAGTAAGACTAGTTTACCCCTCCATTGTCAATTGTCCATCACTGTTCAATAGTTAGATGTTAGTCCTGAGATGGTTCCTTAGAATAAGGGTTCTCTTAAGATCCATCCTTTGCGTGTGATATTAGGAGGGGGGGGGACAGCAAAGCTTTTTAAATCCTGAATTCGGAGAGCAAGCAGATCCAGATCCAAAAGGCATGCTGTGGGTAAGTGTGACAGAACACCAGTGAGATCCCTCAGGCTTGGACCTTCTTAGTGCATTTCACAATATTCAAAGCACTTCTGCTTATCCCTCAGCATGGAGAGTGAAGTGCTGGGAGCCAAATCACAGCCTGTCTCCTTTATCAGGAGAGTATCAAGGGAGCCTTGCTCTGGGGTGTGGGGAGCACCAATCACAGACCCAACCAAGAGTGCTGTAGCAGAAGCTCATGCAAGACATACTGTTCTCATTGACACTTGTGTGCATCACTGTGCATTTGAGGGTAATAGGGAGGGAGGAAGATAAAATTGATCATCTTTTCCTATATGCATCCCTAGGGTTAAAGATAGAATTTTAAATGCTGTGGTTTTTGGGCTAATTGCTGCAGAATATTGAGACCCAAATGACCAAGTTGCTCTCCTACTTGTCTGTACATTATTTTTAAAAAGGGAATATGCTATTTCCTCATGTGTGGTAATCCAAAGAGAGTTCAGAAAGTGACAGCAGACCTGTCAAATGAATAACCAGCCATGCCTAGTACACCACAACCTCTTTACAAAGACACAAACATAAAACATGTGCGGCATTCATATTCCAGTGAGTTTGCCCTTTGTTACTATGACAGCCAGTAGCACTTTATAGAGGCAGTCTGTGCTTTTCTGTTAATTCTGTAGAGTGATAGAAGCTAGAAATGGGAAAGACCTATTAAATCATTGTCTGTCTTCCTGCCAGTGCATGATAAAGATAATTTTGATTGTAATTTTCACTCTTGAAGTAAAATCAATCAGGCTGCTAAATCCCTGAAAACTAATCTGTGCTCCCATCCAAAAATGTGCGTGAAATACAAAAGGATATATTGGGTCCTATACAGTAACTGTATGTTGACTCAGTTATGCAGTAAGAATAAACAGGCACCCAAGTGCACAGACCAGTGCACATAACTGTGTTTCTATCTCATCTGTGGGTATTTAAAGTGGACTGCTAGTACTGTAAAACAATCATTTAGGTTTTCCCAATGCCTGTTGCCATGTCCTTGTGAAATTCAGAAATAGGTTCTAGTCTCATTAAAACGGAAACAAACATACACCCATGTTGCAGGAGGCTATGGCTGTGAGGCTTGTCAAATTGTATTATAGATGAATCTTCCTTCTCCTTTCATTGTGGCATCCTTTGTAAAACGTGTGAGTTGCCTCTTACAGTGAGGTAGAACAGAGAAGATGCGTCATGAAAGGTGGTTACAGTGAGATCTGTCCAACTCCTGTGAGGAAATGAATATCTTCTTATAAGTTAACACAGGGAAGCTGGCAGGACTTGTCAGCAGGGCAAAGGTAATGTCCCTGTATTAAAACCCATATGCCAAGGGAGGCAGGGGGAGAAGAATCACACTGTACGCAACCTGCATAGGAAACATCGCCTCAGGGCTAAGCCGTAGGACTTTAAGAAAGACTGCTCAAGTATAAAATAGTACTGGTATAAAATGACTGCAGGGATAGGGGCTTGAGCTTGGTATTGCTTCAAAGCGCAGACTGCTCTTGTTTGTAGCTGTCATGGAGACAGCTGGACTTGAATGATGGCCTAACTTAAATATTTTTTTTCCCCTCGTTCCTTTTGGAATCAGCTGTTGGAAGTACAGGTTCAATTTTATCCATATGATTTGTGCTAAAAGCCAAGATTCTTTACCAAAAAAAAAAAGCGTAAAGCAAAACTAAAATTGTATCCTTATTTAGGCTCTTGACTGATTAGCAGGATTTTCAAAAGTGCCCAACACTTGTCAGCCCCCCTACTGACTTAAGGGGGAGCTGTTGGCTAATTGGTATTCTTGACAGTCAGGCCACCTATTTGCAGCTCAGTTTCAGGCTTCTGCTTTTGACCATCTTGGCTATAAATGTTTAGAAAGGTAGGATTTTGCGCAAGACTGGTTAAGGGCAGCTTCTGGGGGAGGAGTAGTTTAGGTAACTGGTGTGGTTGCACAGCTGCTTCATGTGATGACCAGTATTCTGTCATTGTTTCCTTGTGCTTTCCACCTGTCTAAATCCACCTGCTCTCTCGTACTTAGTCCTGCTCCAAAGAACTTGCAATCTTTCTTTTTGTTAGCTTTCTACAATACCTAGAACAATGAGCACCTAGTCCATGAGTTCCAAAGGGGCAGCTGTGTTAGTCCAGTAAAGCAAAAAAAGCAAGGAGTCTTGTGGCACTTAAAGACTAACCGATTTATTTATCGCATGGGGTTTCATGGGAGAATATCCCACTTCGTCAGATGCTTTGAAGAGGGAGAGCTTACAGAATTGGATGAAAATAAATGCAGGGGAGTCTGAGGCATGGGATCAAGGTCACACTGAGTTCTCTCTCCTCAAAGCATCTGACCAAGTGGGATATTCTTGCACGAAAACTCATGTGATAAATTAATCTGTTAGTCCGACAAGACTCCTTGCTTTTTTTAGTCCATGAGTGGAGCTTTGGAGGTGCTACCACAATACGAAGGATTACTAATGTCTGCCTTGGCTGTTCACTGAGTAGTCTAAGGTTTTACAGAGGCAACATCACATTTTAGACACTCCAGTAGAAGCAGCAATCACAATTTATTTATACCTTTACTCTTGAATTATCTCGAAGACATCAGTCTTTCAGGTGCTGCCATCTGAAGGAACTAGAGGGTCAGTACCCCTCTCCATGAATGTGGCTAAGGTTTTTGGGTCAAGACCTGACTATACAATATAGCTCTAGAATACAATTAACAGTAAAATAGGTGCTGGTTACCCTCAGAGGCCTTGCTGTAGGGTGGTAGTTAATAATTTGGGAGCCTTTTGTGGTGCCATACAGCAGTAGAATCTAGCTATGTTTGCTTGTATAATAAACAGAACATCATATCCTGAAGGGACTGCAGAACAATTAGATGCATACTAATACAACACACTGTCAGCTTGGCTGGTGTAAGCTCGTGTTTATTACTTTATTAAAGACTTAAGAAGTATGCTTCATTGTTCTTTAAAGATCCTTTGAAAAGGTCACATTTAGCTGGAGTAGTGCACTAGCTTGCCCTCTGTGTGAATATCTTGGGAGATATCAACACTGCAACACTTGAAAATGACAAATTTGGCTCCTTCAGGGCTGGTAAATGACTTGCTGATGCTGATGTGGAAGAAGCAGCAGGTTGGTTTGTGGTGGTGGTTGTGGTGTGGCCATCAGGAGAAGGGAAGTATTAAGGACTGGGAGTGGCAAATATAATACAGCTCAAAGTGTAATAGAGTCCCTTGAATATTCCAGGTAAATTTGCGGAGGACATTTTTGGAGAGCTGTTCACTCAGGCCAACACTTTTGCCTTTCGGGTGAGCTCTCTAGTCGAGAGGGTTGACCGCTTGCAACTCAAAGTCACTCAGCTGGATCCCAAAGAGGAAGAAGGTAATGGAATGGGGCGCAGCGCTTTTGCAGAGCAAGCATGCTATCCAACCAGCAGAGTTCATGATCTGGAAATGTGTTGGAAGCCACGGGTGCTAGAGGCTTGTGGGTTTCCCCTGGCACTAAAAGAGGTGCTTCCCCTCCTTTATCACCTTGGAAAATGCTTTGCTAGTGACTCACGTGGAGTGGTTCCATACAAGGCTGTTTCTGCCAGAGTTGGCCACTAACAAGTCTCCCTGTCTAGTGGCTGCTATTCAGTAAATAGAGTGGCAGCATTCTTTTTAGTCTCAGGCTCTGTTTACCCTGAAATTTGAAACCACTGGAGTAGCCTCCTTGAGAGCCATACCCAAATAGTTTCAGATCTGTGTAGATGAGTTAGTGTGTGTGTTTACTCTTCCCAAAGGTATCCTGTGGGGGAAAAAGAGCCCAACCATGGGAAGTGCTGAGAACTCAACTCTAGCTACTTGGTCTTTTGTATCAGTCACCTGCATGAACAGTCCTTCACTTTCTTTTTCTGCCGCTTTTCTACTTAGTGTCCCTACAAGGCATTAATACAAGGAAGGCCTTCAAAAGTTCCACCACTCAGGACCAAAAGCTCTTCGACCGAGACTCTCTCCCAGTGCCTGTCCGTGAAACATATGGCATCTGTGATACCCCTCCGCCTCTCAACATTCTCTCCCCTTACAGGTAACATTGCAGCATGTCTTGAGCCCTTTTTTCCCTTGTAGGGAACATCTCCGCAGCCAGCTAAGAAAGGTGCCCACCTGCACAAACTACTTCATCAAAAAGCTCTAGTCCCCAAGGGGAATGGGGTAACCTGACTAGACTCCACCCAGCAGTCTGTTCATTGGCTGCATTATTTGTTGTTTTGCTTCTGGGGTTCTGTAAATGAAGGTGGCAGAAGAATGATGTGTGAGGCTTTTGTGATGGTTAAGGTTAAGATTTTCTTATGAAGTTCCAAAGAGGCAGCCGTGTTAGTCTAGAAAAGCAAAAAAAGGCAAGGAGTCTTGTGGTACTTAAAGACTAACAGATTTATTTATCACATGAGCTTTCGTGGGAGAATATCCCACTTTGTCAGATGCTTTGAAGAGGGAGAGCTTACAGAATTGGATGAAAATAAATCAAAGGAGTGTAAGACATGGGATCAGGTCATACTGCAACAGCAAATCAGAGCAGTTGTAAGGATTCAGACTCTGGGAAACAGCACACAGAAGAAAGGTGAAGTCTCATTACCTGTTATAATGTGAAAAGAATCCATAGTCGCAATTCAGCCCTGCTTTCACACAATCTAATCTGCATATTATTTGAATTTTGGCTGTTTCTCTTTGACGTGTTGATGTTCCATTGGTTTTCTTGACGACCATCGTTAACAAATCATCAATGGAGTGATTAAGAAGATGGAAGTGCTCAGCAACTGCCTTTTTTGTGTTGTGATTTCTGATATCAGTTTTGTGTGCATTTATTTTTCTGCCTAGGAATTGTCCTGTTTGTCCAATGTGTAAGGTGTGGAGTCATTTCCAGCACATGGCGGCATAAATCAGATTAGTGGATGAGCAGATGAAGGGACCCTTTGATGGAGTAGCTGGCTTGATTAGGTCCTATGATGATGTCTTTAGGGCAGATATGTGGACAAAGTTGGCAGCGTGGTTTGTTGCAGGGATATGTGCCAGCTTTAATGTTTCTGTTGTTAGGTGTGTAGTTGCTGGTGAGTATCTGTGTAAGGTTCAGGGGTTGTCTGTAGGCAAGGAGAGGTCTGTCTGAAAGCTTGATAGAGATCCTGAAGATGCTTTGGGATGAGAACAGCGTTTCCTCAAGTCTCATCCCAAAGCACCTTTCCGCTACTTATGCTATATTGATGATATCTTCATCATCTGGACCCATGGCAGGGATTCTCGTGAAGATTTCCACAGAGATTTCAACTGTTTCCACTCCAGAATCAAATTGAGTCTGGAACACTCCACACAAGAGATCCACTTTCTGGACACTACAGTACAAATTAGGGATGGACACGTCAACACCACTCTATACCGAAAAAACCTACTGATCGATATAGTTATCTACATCCCTCAAGCTTCCACCCTCAACACACAACATGCTCCATTGTCTACAGCCAAGCCCTAAGATACAACCGCATTTGCTCTGATCCCTCAGACGGAGACCGTTATCTTCAGGATCTCTATCAAGCTTTCTTGAAACTATGGTACCCACCTGGAGAAGTAAAAAAACAGATTGACAAAGCCAGACAGGTACCCTGCAGTCAACTGCTACAGGAAAGACCCAAAAAAGAAAACAATAGAACACCACTGGTCACCACGTACAACCCTCAAGTCAGACCTCTGCAACAGATCATTAAGGACCTTCAGCCTATTTTAAAAGATGACCCCCTCACTCTCTCCAGCCTTGGGAGACAGACCTCTCCTTGCCTACAGACAACCCCTGAACCTTACACAGATACTCACCAGCAACTACACACCTAACAACAGAAACATTAAAGCTGGCACATATCCCTGCAACAAACCACGCTGCCAACTTTGTCCACATATCTGCCCTAAAGACATCATCATAGGACCTAATCAAGCCAGCTACTCCATCAAAGGGTCCCTTCATCTGCTCATCCACTAATCTGATTTATGCCGCCATGTGCTGGAAATGACTCCACCACACCTTACACATTGGACAAACAGGACAATTCCTAGGCAGAAAAATAAATGCACACAAAACTGATATCAGAAATCACAACAGCAACTGTCTTTTTTGTGAGCACTTCCATCTTCTTAATCACTCCATTGATGTTTTGTTAATGATAGTCATCAAGAAAATCAATGGGACATCAAGACTTCAAAGAGAAACAGCCAAAATTCAAATAATATGCAGATTAGATTGTGTGAAAGCAGGGCTGAATTGTGACTATGGATTCTTTTCACATTATAACAGGTAATTTGACTTCACCTTTCCTCTGTGTGCTGTTTCCCAGAGTTTGAATCCTTACAAATGCTCTGATTTGCTGTTGCAGTGTGACCTGATCCCATGTCTTACACTCCCCTGCATTTATTTTCATCCAATTCTGTAAGCTCTCTCTTCAAAGCGCCTGAAATGAGATATTCTCCCACAAAAGCTCATGGGATAAATAAATCTGTTTAGTCTTTAAGTGCCACAAGACACCTTGATTTTCTTAACATTAATTTTAGCAAAGGTCACCGGCAATACACACACACATTCATAGAAGCAGAGACCTGTCTGTGATCTTTTAGTAAAAGTAACAGGGTGGCAGTTAGGAGTTGCCCTGGGGGTGTGGACAGGCACAACTGGGAGGAAAATGGAGAGGTGCAGTGGCTGAGAGACTCCAGGCTGGTGTCCCCTCCTGTGTCATGGGGTTGCAAGTCCCTCCAGGGACCCCCATTGTCAAGTGCCATGGGTGGTGGGGACCCTGGAGCTCAGAGCCATTGTGGGCAGCAAAGGGACTGTGGGGCTCTGATCCACAGGGCCTTGGCTGACTGCAGTGGAGTTGGATCCCACAGCTCCAACCTGCCCACTCCAACTCTGCCATGGTGTTCCTGCCAGCTATCTTGGCCTCAACTGCTGACAGCTGCAGCCCCCAGAAGCTGACAGCTTCCATTCCATGGTCAGAGGTTACAGGATAGAAGCTGAAAGGCTAATTTCATAGAGCTCTCTGGAAGTCATAGAATCTCTGACCTGTGTGATAGCCTCATCCCTCATCATCTTGCAAATGACTGATACTCTGATTGAGGCTCGTGAGCCACAAGTGGCTCTTTAATATGTCTCCTACAGTTCTTGGCAGCACAAAGGAACAAGAGGTCATTAGTCCAGACCCCCTGTACTCAAGGCAGGACTAAGTTATTACCTAGACCATCTGTGATAAGTGTTTGTCTAACCTGCTCTTTAAAAAAATTCTTAGTGGTGGAGATTATGCAGCCTGCCTAGGCAACTTATTCCATTGTATTAAAATAATGTGATTTTAATTAATGACCACTCTGGATGTTTTTACTGGTATTAACCAATTGTAGTTGATAATATTTTAACACTTGGTCAGTCATTCTGCTGTGAGAAGAATATGTAATAAAAAAATTTCCCTGTCATACTATTTAAATATGAATATACAGTGCTATAGTAAATGAAATGATGAATTCACACTACTGTGGCTCTTGGATAATCTTGATCGTTAATTTGACTTCTGAACCACTGAGGTCTGAATATCACTGTAGATAGTTAGAGCAGGGGGTCAGAATATGAATGTTTCTTAGTCTTCATTCATAAATATCTTCTAAACAGGAAAAAAGTAATTACAGGTAGCTGGAAGCAGCTGGCTTCTGCAAAATGCTGTTGCAATGTAAAGGAGGAGGGGGTGTATGTTGCGCATGCTCCTGAGTTTCAAGGATGCTGCTAGTTTGATTTAGGGTCCTTTCAAAATATGGGGGTTGAGTGGATAGAATGCCCTTTCCCAAAAAGGTGGGTGGAGAGAGAATGAACGTGCTGAAAAGTCCCGGTATGTAATTGTGTAATATATTTTGGAGGATGTAACGGCGGCCCAACCTGCTGAGCAGAGGTGGGCAGAATGGAAATTATCCATAAAAAAGCTCTTCAGTGTTTGGAGGTGCACACTGATGTTACAGCAGAGCAGGCCATCTGGAAAAGACCATGTGGGGAGATGGAGCATCAGCAGGAGCATATGTGAAGAGAAAGAGTGCATGTCTGAAACAGGGGTAGGAGCATGAGATATTTGCTGCTACTTCTGTGATTGTTAGATGGCTACTCAGTGGAGTTCCTGCACCCTACTAAAAGTACAGAAATCAAAACTGTAAATCAGTAAGCCAGAGGAGAATTGGAGTGCAAGGCCTTGCGGGAGGTATGGTCAAAGTTCCCCTGATAAGGCTGATGTGGTTAGGATATACCTGTTTCATAGTTGAAAGTACACAGGTGAGCATTGCAGCCAGCATTACATCTGACAGCCCTAACCTGATGGATCAGGTACTCATTTTGCAGCTAGGTCAAGTGGCGGTGGCATTTTAGCACAAGATTAAGTGAGACTCAAACCCACAATTTTAAGATTGCAGCCGAGCACATTAACAGCTCAGCCACTGCAGAAAAGGTGATGATTTTAAATTAGCAAGCAGAATGGGTGGTTCCTGAAAGGCACAGACACCTCTATTTGAAGGGATGGGGAAAA
This sequence comes from Podocnemis expansa, assembly GCA_007922195.1. Taxonomy (NCBI): domain Eukaryota; kingdom Metazoa; phylum Chordata; order Testudines; family Podocnemididae; genus Podocnemis; species Podocnemis expansa. The sequence continues at coordinate 33,362 of VOCP01072419.1, read as the reverse complement.
AGTACAAAATGTTCAGCCTCTTGTTTCAGGTTCATAGAAATTGGCACCTGATGAGTGTCTGAAATCTTTGGGCATGTGACAAACACCTGACTTGCTCTTTGTGTGTTTCTATTCCAGAGAGGATGGCAAAGAGGCGCTCAAGTTCTACACAGACCCCTCATACTTCTTTGACCTTTGGAAAGAGAAAATGCTACAGGACACCAAGGATATCATGAAAGAGAAGCGGAAGCACCGGGTGAGGAAATGGGTCATTGTTGCTGCATGTTAGCAAAGAAATAGGAGATAAGACAAGGCAGGAGAAAATGCCAGAAACTCATAAGACCCAGTTTCTCTCCAAAATCCAAGACTGCACTTTCAGGATCTTTAGAGAGGATATGGTCAAGTTGAAAATTATACTTTTCAAAAAATGAATTGTTGCTTGTTACTATTATCCTTGCTCACTAAAACAGATATAAAAATCTGATCTTCCAAATTTCACACCCTTTGGATGGGGGCAGTCACTTCATACCCTGTCCAGCAGTGGACAAACCATAGCTTGCAGGCCAGATGCAGCCTGCGGGAGCCTTTCATCAGGCCCTCCAGCTGCGCCTGACTGGAGCACACCACCTGCTCCCCATCACTCTTGGGCCTGATCTGTGTTGCCAGAGAAATTCATCAACCAGAGATATACAAGCTACATAGAGTTCCTTGCATATTTTCCATTGACTTCCTAACTTCTACCTGTCGCAGTGTCCCCACTATGCCATGCCGATAGGCAATGCCGTCATGTCCAATGTAGCGTTACTCCTTTTGTGGGGTGGATTAACTGTGTCTACTTTCAGATTGAGTGACTGAGTGGGTCTCCACTGCCACCATTTGATCCTGCAGAATTGATCCAGCAGTGTTGAGAGTTGTCATAGACGTATCCTCAGACCCTCTTCAGTACTCTTGCAGGCATCTCTGTTTAGTATTGAAGCATTCTATTTCCTACTTTTGGCACGCTTTGATATACCTAGAATATCACCAATCCCTTTTGAAGGGAAGTGAGTGTGCCTGTTCTGACAGCAGTGAAGGGGTTAAGTTTAAAGATCCAGTTGCTCTTAAGAAGCATTTAAGCTATGTAAAACTTGAAAGGGGGGGGAACCCCAATCAACCCCCCATAATGCCCGCCCTGCCAAAAAAAAAACAAAAAAAAAACCCACCAAACCACCACACTGGCCCAGGTGCTGCACTTGAGTGGCCTTTTAACAGTAGTGTTATAAGGCACACTGCATTAAGATTTATTTACTATAGCAAGGATTAGTTTGAAGAAATTTCACTTATTTTTAGCAGTTGTGAATCAAATCTCAAAGTAGATCATGAGCTTCCAGTCAGAGCACAAGAAAGGGGCTTGGTATGTCAGAATCCTAGGAATGAGGTTGGTCTTAGATCAGTGGACAGGTGTCAGAGTAACAAAAACCCCACTGAACAGTTGCTGCTAATTGGCTTCCGTGTTGGCAACCTGAATACGGAGACCAAAGATGCAATAGGAGCTTGTCTGCAATGTAAATTACAGCATGGCAAGCCAGAGTGTGATTCTTGTTGCTCAGTAACATGCTGGGTTGATCCTGTAGCACTCTGGGACTTTGATTGCACTGTAACAGTTTTAGCAAGAGGCCTTAGTGCATTGCATGCTGGTATGCCACAGCTACACACCCTAGCTTCGTGCACATTCACATGCCATTTAGGCAAGCCCCAGCCTACAGAAACTGATCTGTCCCTCCACACCAGAAATGATCTCTCCTGGCCATAACTGAGGCACACTGGCTGGAGAGCACTGGGGGAGCCCATAGTTGCAGTGCTGCCTAAGTAGTAGCTGTTCTGCAGACAGGCCTTTAGTATCTCGATCTGTCAGTCTCAGAGCTTGATGAACAATTGGAGCACAGCAAGGTAAATCTACCTCACGCTAGCCTGCTGTGCACTAGTTCAGGTAGCACACGGCTGTCTAGTTCAAGGTAGATTGACACTCCATCTTGCCACACATTACCTGTTCAATTAGATATATCTTTATCCTTCCTCCTTTACTGGAATCACTCTAGTATGCTCTCGACAAATCCCAAGATGCGTTTAACCTCTTTAATTGTTAGTTGGCCCTGTCTCTATTCCTCTGCTCCCAATCAGATGAAATACAGGCAGACTAAACCCAAAGAAGCTTTTGGTTCTAATGGGCCTTTCTTTCCTTTTCTTTCTAGAAAGAGAAGAAGGATAACCCCAATCGAGGGAATGTGAATCCACGGAAAATCAAGACCCGGAGGGAGGAGTGGGAGAAATTGAAAATGGGACAGGAGTTCGTTGAGTCGAAGGACAAACATGGACCTTCTGGGTAAGGGAAGCCAGTTGTTTAGTCAGCTCTCTGAGAGAGGGAAGCAGTCTGCCATTGTTGATTGTAATGCAGTTCACAATGGCTCTGCAGATTTTCCAGATTTGCTGTGCCATGAGGATCGATACCACTGCTAATCAGGTTCTCTAAAGTAACTCTGCTTGTTGATTTAAAACTTGGGGAATACATCAGGAAGCTAAACAGTTTAAACACTGTGGCACAAGTGGTCTTCAGAAGCAAATCTACTTCTGCTCTCAGCTCCTTTGTCCCACAGATGGAGGAACATCTAGGCTTAGCCCTTTTACCTCATAACCACTTATTCCTTTACAGCTGGGTCACCTGTTTTTCTGGCCCAGAACAGTATTAAAAAGGCCCAGAAGCAGTATGTTTGAGCATGAGAATGTGCTATGGAGAGAGGAATACATACTTCATGGTGTGCTTCCAAATGCACAGAAGTTCTTCTGGCATTAGGCTCTTCTGGGGTTCAGGGGGAGTTGGTTGTGGTCTGCAGAGAGGGGGTATTCCCCATCATAAGAAGTCAGCGAGTAAGGTGATGCTGGGCCTTCTCTCGCAGGTTCTCACAGCAACACTCAAGGAGTTGAAGTGAGAATTTTAGTAGCTCTGTCTCCTTATGGCTATGAGCTGAATTAATTTAGTAGCTCTCATGATGAGGAAAGCTGGTAAGCAGAATAGGCAGATGTTCCCAAAAATCACTGCTTTATGTGTCTGGGGTTTTTTTTCCACATGGGGAAAGAATTTTCTTAACTTTACATTTTGGTGGTGGAGGCTCTGTTTCTTTACTGCTTTTCCACAGGCCGTGCTTTAGGACTTTTTTTCCCCACCCATGCAAGTTTTTGTGGTTTTTTTTCAGCTACATATCTCTCTTTAGTGCCTCCAGTTCAGGATTTAATTTAACCTTTGACACCAGTCTGGCAGGACACAAACTGAATTCCCAAAATGCACTTCCCAGCATACTCTTTTCTTGCAGTTTGTGGCTCTTTTTGCATAAGAAAGCATTGTTTTATCACACATTGGATATTTAAAAATAAACTGCTTCTATTTTAATAGGAGAATCAATTGACTTGAGACCAGGCAGGAGTGTGACTTCTTTGCTTTCAATATTTCCCAATACAGATTTCTCCCATGCCTTTTAGTTCTCTGTGGGCTCTGATCAGAGGTTTGAAGAATGTTTTTGTTTCATTGCTTGGAGGGATCTGTGTGACAGAGGCTCTCAGGAATCATGCCTGGGCCCCTTCTGCTCGCCACTGTTCACAGCTATCTGTGGACTCTGCCTCAGTCCAGTCTCCACACTCCAGTGTAGTGAGCTCCCAAATCCAGTCTCCAGAGGGCTGACCCCTGCTGCCTGGAACTCTCTCTCTGGGATCCCCCTCCCCTGGAAGGGTCCTGGGGAGCACCTCGATGACCCAAAGGGCCCACCACCCCGCTTTCCATCAGAAGGGATTCTCAGCCAGTGTGGAAGCCAGAAGTGTTGATTAGATCTTAGAATCACACCACAGAAAGACATGGATAGCTGATCAACTAAAGGTTACAGCTGTGGCCCACTGAAGGGAACACAAAGGTGTGCTCTGAGGATCTACTCCTTTAGTTTAGACTCGCCCCATGGCACTGCCTCCTCCCCACATCCCTCTACAGACTTCCCTAGCTCCTCCCTCCTTGATCCTGAACTGCCACAACCTGTGTGAACCAGCTGGGTTTGGAGTGGGGTGGGGGGAGGGTCTTGTCTGGATCTACCTACATGTGACTGGGGAAGGCCTATCCACCCTCCATTGGTCCCTGTAGTTAATAGTTACACACCCAAGTCCAGGGCCGGCACTGGGGATTGTTTCTGGGCCCCATCCTTCCCCCCCCCCCCCACAGCAGAGCGATGCTGGCGCAGACTAGTGACATTATCAGGCAAACGCTATGGTGCTGTCCCCTTTTGGTCCCCCTCAAATGCCAGCGCCCCCCTGCAACACGGGTTGCTTACCATCTAGCGCCGGCCCTGCCCAAGTCCCATCACCAAAAGACACAAGCAGAAAAGCAAGGGAAACTGAGGCACAGCACATAATACTCAGAGATAATCCCAAGAGTATCTCCTCTTTGTCAGAGTATGTCAAAATTGAGGGTGGCCCAAAGGAAACAATTGGATTCTTTAGTATTTGCTTATGATTTGTCCCCAATGTTCTAAATGCTTTGCAGACATTCATGAGGGGCCTAATGGCACATGGTCACATTAGGATTTTTATGCTGCCATCAAGAATGAGACCCTATGAAGTCCAGGTTTTCCCTCATAATCCAGCCTTAAATGTGACTTCTTACAAAGTCTGAAACTAATAGAAATATTTGTTTTATGTTTAAAAAAATACAAATATTCTCTTGCACTGCTGGCAAGCCATGCGCTGAATTATAGTGCTGATGCTTAAAAATCTGAAAATAAATTTGTCTGAAGGCCAGTAGAGTACAAAAGTGAGAATATGTAGTCAACTTCCATTGTCCAATGTGAGATGCACAGCAAGTGAACAACCATAACTAGTGACAGTGAATTTTCAATGTCCACAAATTGGAACAGTTCCTAGTAATCTATGATGATTCTGGAAATGTAGATAAGGAAGCATTTTGTATACAAATCTATAATTTAGTATTTGAAGGTGTGCCTTTTAAATTAATGATTTGTATTACAGTAGTCATGGCATTCTCAAACTGGAGGCTGTGACCCTTCTAGGGGTTATGACGTTAAGGGAGTTGCGAGCTGTCAACCCCTGTACATGTTGGTAAGGGTGGCACGACATGGGGGAGTTGTCACAGCATGAAATAGTTTGAGGCACTCCCAGCAAAAAGAAGTTTGAGAATCCCAGGTTAAATCAAGACGGGGGGGTCCATTTTGTTGGGGTTTTAAAGTGGTATATGAGATGTTCCTGCTAGAAAAACTTTATAGTCTGAGTCTTTGAGTGAGGTGGTTTCTGTAGGGTTCTGATAGTATTATTTGTGACCAAGTTGTCTGCTTTGCTTTGCTGTGTCCCTGGTTTCGCTCCCCTGACACTCTGGGCTGAAACTGTTCTCTTTTGTGTGGGAGAGGAGGAAATTGGGTATATCTGTCTCGTTGGTTTCAATTTTAGATATCCATCTAACATGGTGTATCAGAATGGCAGCATTGGCTCAGATGAGACCATGGACACGAGTTACTATCCACCACCACCACAGTCTGCTTCTGTCTCACCGCCATCTCCCTCCTTCCCAGATGACAGCCTGCCTCCGCCACCCTTGGATTTTAGGTAAACCTGTGGTATCCATTAGGTCTTGGAGAACAATAGGTGGTACAAAGTGATGGGGTTAACTGGTCTAGTGAAACCCACTAACACAGGGATGTCCAGCCTTTTTGGGTGAGGGGCCACATTGCAGTTCTTTTCTCAGGTGGGGGGTGGTGAGAATTTTTGATAGTTGAGACGTATAAATTGATCTTATTAATAAACTTTAATAAAATAAGTGATATTTGGCATTGCTTTTGCTTGTACTGTGTACAGAGGACAAGGGGGGCAGGGCAGGGTGTGGGGAGCATGGCAGAGGAGTGGAGGGGAAGAAGGATGAGGTGGGGCAAGCAGAGCAGCTGGGTGGCAGGACTCAGCTACTTTCTGACAGGGACCCCACCAACTCTGCTTTCCTCACACCCTGCCAAGCACTGCTCAGGGAAAGAAGAGCAGTGCTGTGGAGAGAGAGAGAGGAGAACGGAGTCAGGCAGGACAGAAACCCTGGCAGTTCTGCAGTGGTCACAGGTTTGGGCATTGGGCATCTCTGTACCAGAAACATTGATGGGTAGCAATTTCTACAGAAGAGTTTTGCCACTAAGGTCAGGGGAAGGACAGGGGTGCTGGCATTAGGGGTGTGAGAAGAGAGCAGAACTGGGGGGCTGTCCAGTTCAGGAAGTAGTTGGGTCCCGCCAACCAACCGCACTGCTCCCCTGCCCCCTTCATCGTCTCAGAAGTGCCACAGTTTGTCCCACTGTGTTCTTCTCACCCCTCACTCAGCACTGCTCTCCTTCCCCTGGATTCCGCTTTTCCTCAAGCTTAGTCCCCCCCCCCACCCCCAATTGAGCACAATGCCACCTCAGCTCATGCACCCGCACCACATAGCACCTTGGTAGCTCACCTTTCCAGGCTTTTGTGGCAGCACTCCACAGGCTGGATGAAAGCCCTTAGCAGGCCAGAGTCTGGCCCCTGGGCTGCAGGTTGGACAAGCCTGCACTAACATAAACACTGCATGGAGACCCAAGCAAACCTGTGTGTTAAAGTGTACAGAATGTATGACCCCCTCCTTAATTTTTAGATTCATTCAATGTACATAAAATTCACAGCAAGAAAACACCCAGCAGTATAGAGTCATAGAGTTCAAGGCTGGAGAGGACCACTAGATCATCTAATTTGACCTCCTGCATGTCAGAGGCCATCAGCACCATCCACCACCCATGTATTAAACCCAACAAACAAAGCAAACTATTACAGTCTACTGGAGACTAGATCAGTGGTTCCCAACCTTTTCTCTGCCGTGGCACACCTTGATACCTTCAAATTTTTCAAGGCACATCACCATTAAAAACTCATGAATATTCAAATTAACTCGTTACCTATGAATATTCACGAGCCATGCCACAGTGTTTTGGAAATGCTCCTATGTGGGGTGGCAGAGCAGGGGTGGCAAAATGCGGGAGGTCAGGTGTCGTGTGCAGTGGCAGGAGTGAGTGTGGGGAGCAGGGAAGGGATGGCAAAAAAGGACAAGGGCAGCCATATGGGGAACAACACAAGGGTGGCAAGAGAGGAGAGAGAAAGGGAGAACAAGAGTGGCTTCGTGGGGAACGGGAGAACCTGGGGAGAGTGGGAAGGTACGGCAGGGGAGCATGGCACAACACCCACTTCCCCCTTCTCCACAGTGGCTCCCTGCCACCCAGGGCAAATCCTCACCCCACTGCTGCTCCCTCCCACCCCAGTGGATCCCGTCGTCTCCTCCCCCAGTGCCCGCTGTCTGTGATGGACCCTCCCATCACTGCAGGGCCCAGAACTAGGCCTCCAGCCCTCAGCTACAGGCACCCCATCCTCCAGCTACACACACCCCCAACCAAATAGCCACCCCACAATCCCAGCTACACATCCACTCCCACCTACCTCTGCTGCGCGCACACACCTACTGTACACAACCCCCAGCAGCCCTCCCCCACAAAGCCCTTACCCTGGGCTGTTTGCAGACTGCCTGACACAAGCTTCCCTGCCTTGCAGGGGGAGACTCACACACTCCTAGTCTCCTGCCCCTCTCTGCCAGCTGAGCCTAAAGTGGAGCCACCAAAATGCTGTGTTCAGGCTGCTCCTGCTATTTTTAGGGGGACCTCTGAAACGCCACGTTCCAGTGCCTTCCTCTATTTTTAGGAGGTCCAGAAGGCTGCCTGCCTAAAAATAGGGGGTCCCGGAACTGTGTTTCAGTGCCCTCCACCTTACTTTAACCCCTGCCTTTTCCCAGCCCTGCACAGTCCACGTGGCTGGGCTGAGCAGGGAAGGAACTTTAACTCCAGCTCTTGGGGATGCTCATGGCACACTTTGGGTGTTGCCGTGACACACTGGTTGGGAACCACTGGACTAGATTATTACTCAGACAAAGGAGAGAGAGGATGAAGATGCACTAGGTCCAAGGATTTCCCAGGAGCAGGGAGTTAAGTGAGAGAGAGACCCTATGATCCTGACTGGGAGTGGGGGAGGGGGGTTGCTGTAGAGGAAGGCAAAAACCCCAAAGGACACAGCCAATGTGACCTTAAGGAAAATTCCTTCCCAATCTTACATGTGGTGGTGAGTAGTCTCTGAGTATGTGACTAAACTGGCCAACTAAGCAACTTTTAGAGCCACCTCAGAATCCTGACCCTCCCAGTCTAACAGCTCATTTCTAGCTGTAGTCGTATCGGATGATTCAGAGGAAGAAGCAGATCAAAAGAAAACCCCCAGAATGTTTTGGAGAGGGAAGGGAATCCCTTTGTGATCAGTCAGTGGCTGGCTGAAAACCTGAAGCATGAGCTCTTCAGAATGTTAGACGTAACCTGGAAGTGAGCTCCAGAACTGGTGGGCACTGCCCACTACTATCACAAGCAACTCCATCATACAATTACACTCTTAAATTTATCCAACTCTATTTTAACTAAGTAAGTTATAAAGCCCCAAACTTGCTTCCAGGATTGTATACTGCACTTACTCTGTATTCTCCACATGTAGGCTTAGGAAGCACACATCTTCATAGAATCAGGGTTCTGTTAAAGAATCTTGGCCAGGTTTTGGGTACGCCACCGACTTTCTCCCTCTTCAAATTCAGATGCTTTGGCGCATGTGCTCCTGCATCTCCAATAGCACTCTGTATGGCAAGTCCCTGTTATGGGGTTCCTACACTGTCACCACTCTCCTGCTCTGATCCTTGCAAATACAGAGTGTGGGTGCCATGAGACTTCATAGCTTGAATTCTCTGAACTCAATCCTGCCAAATGTTGAGTGTCTTCATCAAGGGTTGCGAGTGTCCTCATTCCACAGAGATATAAATGTGTGTCAAGGATGCTCCTGTCCTGCCAGATCAGGTCCATTACTCAGCAACTCCAGAATGGCTCAATACTAGCTTAAATCACAGATGTCTAAATTAGGGTATCTTTTAAATAGTAGGAACCAGAAAAGTGGGGCAAGGGTAAATTATATACAGGGAATAAGTGACTGACAAATGTTCTAGTATTGTCTTGACTAAAACCATCAAAAGGCAACATAGCTTGTGAGTTTGAATTGCCAGTACAACTTGTCATGGCCAGAGATGGGCACTCCATCCCGCATTTGCCCTCCAGGTGAGGGGAGATGGAGGCTTCAGATGTAAATGGATAAACCAGAGCTTAAATCAAGGACTGCACGCTGAATCTTTCCTTTGAAAATTAGCAGGGATTAGATCAACCTTTCTTTATACGATGACCAATAGCCTCCAGCGCAGATCAGATCAGCATCATTGTATGTGCATTGGCCAGGTTTAGAAGCCAAAGCATTCCATTTGCTAGCATTCAGCTGAGGCTTCCTTTTAACAATATGTAAACTAGTCACGTAGCACTTTCTCAGTACTAGTGCTTCCTGCTAATGGAGAGTTTTATTCAGTCATTTATGAATCTTTATATTCCTTCAGTGTGTATTGGATCCTCTTGCCTGGCTTTCCTAGATCCTTGGCAAGAGGCAGCAAATCATCACCAGTGCTCCAGTAAAAGATCAGTGAATGGGACCATACTAATGTGTGTTAAGGACAAAGGTTATCTTGATAGACTTCCTTGCTTAGCAGCTCAGTGGATACAAGAGGACTGGCATTGCTCTAGAAGATTCTGAGCTGAGAGAGTGGTCTGGGCTCTGGGCTGTGATGCAGAGATTTGGTGTTTGGCTTGCACCACGCACTGTTACTGTGTCAGGACTTCTGGGAGTGTTTCTGTCAGCTACAGTGTCACCTATCAGCTGTTCTGTTTGCTAAGAGTAATATGTCAGGACAGTCAGCATCAGAGCCTTGGAGAACATCAGTAGAAGATGGAAGTTGGAAGTGGTATTTGGACAAACTCCTCTCTCATTTCCCTAAAGCTGAGTTGATATCTAAGCTGAGCTCAAAGCTAATAGTATTTTCTCTCTCTCCTTCTCTCTCTTTCCTCTTACGACAGCTATCCAGTGGACAACCAAAGAGGTTCTGGTTCTGGAGGACAAAAAAGATCCAGTCTGGTCAGTCCAAGTCATCCTCCACCAGCTCCTCCAGTTGCGTCCCCATTAGGGGCCAGACCTGGCTTTGCTCCACCTCTTGCTCCTCCCCCACCACCACCAATGGCAGGATCCTCCCCGCCACCACCTCCTGTGGGATTTCCAGCTTCAGGGATGCCGCCACCACCATCTCCATCCTCCTTCCCTCCTCACCCTGAGTCTGCTGTGCCTCCTTCACCACCACCACTTCCAGCAGCAGAATACTGTATTGTGCCTCCACCTCCAGTACTGCAGCCAGCAATTGGTGCTCCTCCCCCACCTCCTCCTCCTCCTCCTCCTGGTCCCCCGCCTTTGTCTTCCAGTGCCATGGATGGCACATCAGCTCCACTTCTGCCTCCAGACTCCTCAGCCTCCAAACCAAAATCTTCTTTGCCTCCTGTGAGTGATGCCAGAAGTGACTTGCTTTCTGCTATCCGTCAAGGTAAAAGCTGGCTATGATTTTTTGCATATCCTCTTTCTCACAAGTCTAACTATTGTATCCTGTGCGAGGGGTCCCAGGGTATGGGAACCTAGGGTCCATACCTTGGGCTGCACTACTGCTGGGCCCTCTCCTTGTGCGACGTACTGTGGTGATCTAACCCAAAGAGAATCTCAACTGCCCTTTAGTTTTAAGCCATTGCTGTTTGTCCTGCAAGGATCAGTGCAACTGACAAGCTGCAGTCAACTGCCTTTAGATGAGCAGCCTGTAGTACGCAGGACAAGTTTGGAAAGCACAAACTCCTCAGGCTTCCTAGGGTCACTCTTGCTCCAAACCTACATCAGCTGGTCAGTGGCTTGACCTCCATGCCCATGTCAGGGCATTTGCAGTGTCAGGCTTGCCCAGTGCAATGTAGGCACTGAGCGTGCCCTGCCCATGGCTATTCAGGTCTAAACTGGAGCATCATATCCCTGTAGGCCGCATGTACTCTCAAGCCATTGTGTGACCACCTCACTTCTTTCCCTTGCCAGGCTTCCAGCTCCGCAAGGTGGAGGAGCAGCGGGAACAGGAGAAGCGGGACGTTGTGGGCAACGACGTGGCAACGATTCTCTCTCGCCGCATCGCTGTGGAATACAGCGACTCAGAGGATGATTCATCGGAGTTTGATGAGGATGACTGGTCTGATTAATGGGAGTCCTCTCCTCCTAGCTGAATTGACCCCTTTCTTAAAGAGCCAAGTACTTCCCAGGTTGCCAAAATCTTTTACCTTTTCCTGTCTCCTCCAGTAACTGAAGATGCACCAAGGGGTGTCAGTAAATCTCCACTGACTTTGGCAGGACTTGCGCTCGCTTGTCTGAAAGGTCTCCTCGGAGATGCTGAAAATGTTTTCCAGCAGGAGGGGGATTGGTGCTTCCCCATGAAAGGGAACTTAAACCATCAGATTTGCAATGCCACAGAACAAAGCATGGTCAAACATCCTTCTGGGTGGTTATTTCTAAAGATCAGCAACCCTGTGGGTGGTAGTCAAAGCACTCTTTAACAGAAGGGCCTTTTCAGCCAGTTTTCTCATTGCAGTAGCCTATAGGATAACAGACATAAACCGTTGCTTCCTCCCCAGTTAATACTGGGAATACTGCTAGAAAATGGGCTTAAAATGTCTCTTCTAGACTGCACCCCATTATTAAATAATCCTTTGAATAGTCCATCTTTTTGGTGATGGATGCACCATTTTTTCCAGCATTTCAGTGCTAACCCACATAAAATCTCTCAAGTCGTGGGTTTGCAGGGTGGATTATTTGGAAATGGGATGGGGGGGGTTGTTTTCCTTAAAGCCACCTCTGCCACCTCCAGTATCCTGGTTTTGTGCCCTCAAAACTGCTGAGAGAGGCGGAACTAAGAGACTCAGCCTTAGCAGAACGCTAACCTAGCTGCCCACTCTGGGTATGCAGAGGCATTACCAAGTCAAGAACTTTCCTTGCTGCCTCTCATGCGCCACGGGAACTAAGCAGTGACAGCCAGGACTCATTGAGTTCTACCTGATCTGCTGTGCCAGCAAGGTTTTCCTTGGTTACTTAGTGAGCTCTACAGTGTGTCTGAAGCAGGAGCTGTAGCCAGTGGCATTGGGTGGGGAGGAAGGAGCTCTTGAGTGCTGAATAGAGTTCAGGCTCAGTTGGCATTGTGTCTACAATTAACTTACCAGCCAGCGCGAGGAGGAGAGGCATCAGTGTCTCATATGGGCTACGCAGGGCATCACTTTGGTCAGTCTGAATGCAGGTGCTTTTCACTGAGGTCAGTGCACTTTATGCAGGGACTTGAGCAGCAGAAAATGCCAGTATTCAGCCCCTGCCACTGTCTCCTACTCTGATGCAGGGGGTTACGTGTTGCAGGGTCTGCCTGTAGACTGAGTTGGCCATTGGTAACATCACACCTTGCCTATGTTAGCGGTTTTTCATCACTTCACATCCATAGACCAGTAGTAAATTCTCAGAAAACATTCTCTCCTTTACTAGATAAACTTATAAATTCCTGAGCTGTTCTTGTAAGATGTGTTACAGGGGAGGTGTAGAAATGAGGATTTTTAGATTAGATGACTTAGGTTTTATTGTTTTTGTTACTTTATTAAGTTGAGCGCAAGCATCTCCAACAGGATGGATGCAAAGATCTCTGTGAGGCAGATGCTTTTTCAGTGTCTTGTCTGGGCTTGACTGTCCAAGCTTCATTCCGTCTGACATAAAAGAGCTGTTCAAGTGGTGGTTTCATAGAGATCCCAGCCCATGTGATATATGGATCCATCTATGATGGGAGGGACTGTGCAAGTGATCCCTCTGACAAGATGGCCAGCTCTCCATCCTCTGCCTTCACTTTTCAAAAGTATTTTGCCAACATGTGCCTCTCCTTCCCTTCCCTTCCCTTCCCTGTATGCCTTGCCTTATTGCTGCTTTTGGACATCAAAACAAAGTAATCACTAATATATGGGACACCAAATACAGCCAAAGGCTGTCATATTGCCAGAAAAACCCCTTGGGTTTGTTTTTTGTTAGTGTTTAAATTCTTTTCTGCATTCTTACTGTCTTCTTTAGTGCCTTTCCCGTTTACAACCTTTGACCTAGAGACTAACTGAACTGACCTAGATCATAGGTTTCTCTCAACATCAGGGGACCACATTTGTGGATGCAGGTGTTGTCATGCTCCAGTTTGACTGCAAGTACCAGTGAGATGAATTTATGATACTTCTGCACAGCTATATTTTGGTCGCAAACCAAATGAAAAGTAGAATCTGTGAAGGACATAAGTAGTGAAATGTATGCTGCTTTCTGATGGGAGAAGAGCATGCAAGCAATGTTCCTTCCAGTGCTCCAATGCCAATAAGGTATGATGATGCACTCAATGGCAGTGGAACTTAAGAAGGCAAGAATGCCAAACTTGGGTTCATTTAAAATTCCTGTGGCTCCACCAGCCTGCATTTCATGAGGGGAAGCTAGTCCTCCTTTCACTCAGACCTTTGACAGCTGTGATGTATCTTGTGATCTTAAGTAAACAATCCAGCCATGTGCAAGCTGCCTGTTGGATTGTGAAGAAGGAAGGGTAATGCCAGCCTGTTCTGTGAACAGCCTCATGGCTTTTTCTATTGTTGTTCTAGACGTTCTATGCAATAAAGCCTGCCCATTTGTTCTAGGGTAGCCATAAAGGAGTACTGCTCATTGGGGAGCCATCAATGGGAGGAACAATATTTTCCTTAAGTCTAATTTAAGCACAATTGTGCTTTAAAAATAATTGGGGTCCATAGGAGTGGATTTGAAACATAGATCTTCAATCTGGGGGACAGTACTGAGAGGGGAAGATAATTGGTGCAGAAACAAGCTTTCTGCCACATGTGGCTGTACCCATACAGCATGTGCTTGGCTCAGCAGTTTCCTGATCGCTTGGTTGGTGTAGGGTGTTCTTAGCTCATTTCATTTTAACATATTGGGAGCATACAAAACAACACAGTGAAGGCAACTGCTAGTGTTGAGCAAACTTGGGGTTGAGAAGAAGAGGCTACTTTGTTTTTCAGTAGGTGTCTGGGCATACCTCTGTATTTCTATCCCAGTCTAACCCAGGTCACTGGACTCCTGTAGAAATGCAAATCCAGGACAGCCATCTAGCCAGCACTTATGTTGGGAGTTGTTTGCCAGTGGTGCCTGGCTTTGTCCTTTCACAGAATATGTTTGGACAGGGCAGGGTGCCTTTCCTTGAAGATTCTGGTTAAGTATTTTCTCTGTTCTCAGCTGTAGTGCCTGGCTGTCTGTCACTGCATTCTCTTTTCCCTCCCCCCACTTGCACATAAAGTTGTGCCTACTACAGGTTTCCAGGCTTTAGCCTGCAAGCTCATCTGCAGTCAGTGACCTTCATTGCTTCTCTCCTTATCACAGTGCACCAGACCAGATCCAGGGAAGGGGCTCTTGGAAGTCCCCAATGGCATGAAACCGCGTGAAGTATAACTTCACAACAAAGAGAATTGCAGTCCATGGACTTCATATATACCTGCTTTATAAATACCTGCCCTGCACAGGGCAAGCACAACTCATAGCTGCCTTGGGTCAGGTTTTTTGTCCTGTTTATTTTTTAAAGCCTTGAAGTGGGATGCGGATCAGACTGTATTACTGTATTAACATGATTCCTTTTGATTCATTTCTGAAACTAACCAATTTTGTTCCTGTCTAGAATGATTTAGAGCTAGAAAAGCCATAAAGCTCCTGAAGTGCCTTATTTCTTATATGATATATATTTATAAAGAGTAATTATTCCATTTATATGCTAGGGGGTCTGCTCTGGGCAAAAGGTGTGGTGGTGGGGAAAGAGATGCCCCATGTCTTAAAGGGAGCCACATAAGTCTTAGTATCAAAGGAGAGAGGGGTTGGCAAACGATTCTCTGGGTTGTGACCAGTGGGGGGGTTACTCCTTTTCAGACCAAAGGAAAACAGTGAATTATCAAAGGGCAAGTCTACACTGACAGCAGTAAATTCTGTTTCCATTGTTCAATCAACCTGAAAGTCGAAGCAGTAAGTCTGCCCCCTCGAGAAGAGTAGCGCTGAATTGAAGGGAAGGTATTTCCCTTTGACTTAGCACAGTGGAGACACCGCAGTGAATAGGCATTAGGATGTCAGTGAGATGTGCATGTTATTTTATATGGCTTGTGTATCTCTGACTGTCACTGAATTCCGCAGCCAGTGTAGACCTGGCCAAAAACTAACCTGCTTGGTCTATGGTGCAGGCAGCCACTGATGGAGGTACATAAACTACATAGAGTAGCTTGCTATCTCTGGTCGACTTAAGATTTCCTTACTGCTGTGTCTGCCCTGTGCTGCATCTACAGGAAATGCTCTCTAGTCAGTGCAGCGTTACTCTTTGAGGAGTGAGGGGAAATTTACTGCAGGGGCCAGGGAGCACATCTGGGATCAATTGTGCAGATCTCTGTTGCCTGCTGCATTGATCCATGGAGCCCAATGCAGTATGGCAGTGTAGACATACCGTCTGTTAAAACCTCACCAGCAAAACACCTGAAGTCCTTGGCACTGAGGTTAATGACTTGTTTTACCTCACAGAGTGAACATTGATGGTGAGATTCTAGTTGGTTATGCCAGTGTAAATCTGGAGTAACGCCACTTCAGGGAGTAGCACTGCCTTTACATCTATATAACTGGATTCAGAATCCAGCCTTCTCTGTTTTTCCTACTGGTGTCAGGTGCTGTTTAGCCAAGCTTTCATACTGCTTTTTTATAGACTTCTTGGTCTCTCCTCCCTCCTCATTCTTGCCTTCCAGGTGAAGATTCCTATTTCCAATTTTTGTAAAATATGTGAAAAAAATCTTTTAAATGTAAACTTTAAAAGACAAATCTTGATAAAGCCTTTCTATCCAATCAACACTTGTGTTCATGTTCCTTTGATGTATGGGATAACAGGTTTGGAATGATGCCTCTAGGTGATGGAAGAGATGGGTCTTTGTCCTCTATTAAGGCTTTGAGGATGGTGGTCCCGAGAGAGTGGTTTGAGGCCATATCATGTGACTGTGTGAGCACTTTGGAGTTAACAACAAACTGACTAAAATTGTTCCTAAGGGGCAGCCATGTTAATCTAGTTCAGTAAAACAAACAAGGAGTCCTTTGGCACTTAGACTAAAATTGCAATCAATATCCAGCTGCTATGAGTAGCTTATCTTTACCCACTAGTTCCTTTGCCCTGGTCTGGACCAAGAATGTCAGAACGGGATTATGGGTGATACCATGTCAATGCCTTGTACCTCTTTAGCCAAAGTATCATGTACTGTGTGCCTTTAAGACCATTGTATTGTAACCTGAGACAGAGCATCGCTGGCTGGGGGAGGGACTCAGGGCATGGGCCCAGGCCCCAGATCTTGGGATGGGGCCACCGCGGCTACCAGCAGCCAGGCCCCGCACCCCTGGCACGGGATGGGGTCGCCGTGGCCCCCAGTGGCCAGGCCCCGGATCCCCGACCGGGGAGGGGGCTGCCGTGGCCACCAGCAGCCAGGCCCCGGATTGGGCCGGAGATCTGGGGCACTGGTGCTGGGGTTCGGGGCACGTGCCCCGGAGTGCCCAGAGCCAGCAACGCCCCTGACCTGAGAAGCTCACCACTGAAAGTGTTAATAAGAGCATTAAACCAGTCCGGCTTTTCTATCACAAGGTTTTACAGATCCCAGAGTCCTTTACAAACACTATCCATACAAAAAATCTCTTAACTGCTGAAATGCAGCTACCTCTGGGTGTGGGACTGCTTGTTTTACAGCATAACAGCACCAGGAAGGGACATATTCAGGGAAACAGGCAAACTTGTGCATGGACATTAAAGAACCTGTGGTATTTCTCACAAGGTGTAGGGTAGCCACTTCAAATATGCTGTATCATGTGCTGTTCATTTAGCACAGATAGAGGACTTGCAGCCTAGCTGTATTATGCTTGGGTTGCTCTCTCATTGAGTGTGTCTTGCAAAGGACTTGCTGAGTTCACCTATTGCATTAATATGTTGCAGGTTGTGTAGCGGCAAAGAAAACTTTTGCCTCAAACTCTGTCCCACTTTTACCACAGATTCAGGCCTGAATTTGCTAATATGTGGAATTCCCATAGACTTCTGTGTTCACTCATGCTTCTGCAGCATTGTGTCTGTTCACAGGTTGTCAATGTAATATAGTCTCTGCTGCAAATCCTTATTAAACTAATTTGTGTGTGATTCCTGCCAGCTGAGCCTCCAGCCCAATTACTGCAGAACTACTTGGGAGATGCTCTTAAGAGGGTGTGGGGGGGGGGTATTTATGTTTGGCCCATCAGTCTCAAGCCTGATTGTTGCCCTTGAAATTCACTGGCTATCAGAAAAGCCCATCTTGGACATAGAAAGGGCAGTCTTAGCTATGTCAGTTTGTCCTAAAGCTGAGATCTAGATGTGACTTGATTTGTCATTAGTAGATAAGGCCCGAGGTTGGTGTGAAGCTCCTGTTTTCGGGAGGACAGCCTGACATACAGAAATTTCACGTTCTTGCAGTTACTAATCCCTCACAAATTAGCTTTTCCTCTTCCAAAGGCTGCTAGCCTGTGAACTCCCTAATAGCAGCAGATGCCCTGCTCAGTAGAAAGCTCTTAATACCTCGTTCTCCTCCCTGTGGATCCCATCATCTGTACTTGTAGTCACTGTACTCTCTACCTGGAAGGCTGTGTCCTTCCTGAATTGGAACAGCCTGGCTGCAAGGACAGGAGTCTTGCAAGTTGGATTAAACCCTGTGTATGTGGGAGGATACCTGACAATTGACCAGGTGTGCAGTGGGCCAGCTCTGAGCAGCTGGCTTGTCAAGCTGATACCAGTCCTGGTTACAGGCAGCACTGCCTCAGAGCCCACGTAGACATGGCTGAAATGAGAAGGGAATTCACCTGCCTTCCAGGAAAACCACTCTGCTTTTCTCACTACTGCCAAGCAGTGCAATCAGTGATCTCTCAAGGGTTGCCCCCCAGGTCATGGGTTCAGTTCTGCCTCCCTGCAACCGGGGACCTAAGCAGTAAAGGACACGGTGCTGAGGTTAATTGTGCGCTGGAGCTATGCATTTCAGAGTTCCCCTTTCCATTAGCAGTGACTTCCTGAGGAGGAACGGCTTGCTGAGGCAGCTGTGAGGGCCTCTTGGGTCTGCCTGTGCCTTGCAACTCTGGCCTTCTCCAAAGCATTTGACGTGTGTACGTGCCTCTCATTTCATGGAGTTCAGTGCTAATGCACAGGAGGCTGGGTTGCTGCTTCATAGGAGCCCAGGTCTCCAAAGACCCATTTAATTTTCTCCTTCAAGGTGGTGTTAGCAACACCAAGAAGATGCTGCCGGCTGTCTTGGACAAGTGGGATGTTGGCCCTCTCCACTGCTGACGTCATGTTCTTTGCCTTAATTCCCCCTCTGGGACCATGGCGCGAGGCAGGCAATGCCAGCTCTGTTCAGTGTTAACAGTTCGCTTTCCCATTGTGTGGCAGAATAGAGTTACACCAGTGTCACCCCTTCCACAGTTCATTTAAGAATCCAGGGGCGGTGGGTGTGAAGTGGAGGGGGAAGATGCATTGTCCATCCAAAGCACCCATTTCCTTCGGGCAATCTGGCTGTGCCAGGAATGATCAGCTCTCAGCAATGGCTGACTTCTTTCTGCTGTTGCATACCCAGGCGAGTTGGGAAAGGAAATAAGCTCCTGAGCCGTGTATGGCTTTATCTGTAACTCTTCCATCTGCTCTCAGCAGTGCACAAATAACTACAGGGTGTCTGAGGAATTAGGTTTTTGGAGCTAGCGCTTCTACAGTCTGGCAGTGCAGCAGCTCTGTGCTGGGCTCAGATGCTTTAACAAAGGCCAGCTCCTGAATGGGGGGGGGGGGGGTTACGACAGCCATTGTCAAACTCCTTTTGTGGAGAGGACTAAGGCATGCTTTTAACTGGACTGTGGGCCAGGGCCACACAAATTCAGTAAACACAGCCCTATAGCCTCAGCAGATCTCTTGCTGCAACCAAGAGGAAACTGGTACTTAGCTGCAGCATAGAACATGGCCTGCAGTTCGTACTAGAGAGTTGTTCTTTCAGCTATACTGATGTTGGCTTCAGTGGGGATCTGTGGGTTCGCTGCACCTCCGAAACCATCAGATTGTCATTAGTAAAGTTAGCATCGAGGTCAGCATTGCTGCACAAAAGAAAAAGCCAGTCTGTTAAAGGGCCATGGTCCTATATCTGCCCTTTGTTTATCTCATGTGTGCAGTCCTCTAATTTGTGTGCACAGTTGTGGCAGGTATGCAAAAGTGTAATCTATGTTTGGAAATCTAGTGTGCTTCAAGTACTGCTTGAGAGTCAACACCCCCTTGAGCTGAATAAAGGCAATTCATGTTTCTGAGCAACCAATTCTGGCTGACGGGTATGAGTTTCTTTTGTGTCTGCTTATGCTTTGTTTGTAGGTGGACGTCTTTTCTCAGAACCCTTGTAACCTGCAGCAGCAGCCTGTGTCAAACCATCCTGCTGGCACCACTCACTCCAGGTGTTGGTAATGTGTTAGCAGCCAGGAATGCTTTTTTCTTATCTCCTGCACACGCAGCTCCAGCTTCTGAGACAGCTCAGTCCTCCAAGTCATGCCAAGTCTTTCCACAGTAGGCTGCTTATTCAGATCTAACCCGGACCTGTAATGAGAGCCATTCAATGGTTCTCTGTGAGAGGAGCTTTTGGGGGCACATGTTTTAGGAATCACCAGTGCCATTGGCAGCTATGGACGAGATGAGGGTAGAATGGGAACATGGTGAATGACCGTCACTCTTGGCCAGAGAAGCTGCCCCTCCAGGAGAGGTATGTTGATTTGGGTGGCCGCCACAGCTGTCCATCAGGCAACTTTCATCAGATTTCAGGGAATACAGGGAAGAAGAGTATTGTGAACATGTGACAGAACCTCACAGGAATCATGCTTGGGCCCCATCTTCTACTTGCTGCTCAGGACTTTGCCAGAGCGGAGTCTGATTCCATGGATGGTCCTTCCACAAAAGCAACCTAGGTGGTTGCCTAGGCAGTTGCCAGACGGTAGGGGGTGCTAATGGCTCTGAGCTGGGGCTAGCAAACTTATTTTAAATTTCTTGCCTTCCACAGGGCGTATCAAAATGGGAAGCTGTTTTGGCTGGCCCCACTCCCCAGAAGAGGGTGGGGGGAGGCCCTAGGGACAGGATTAGCAGGGAGGGGGACTAGGAACAGGCTGGGGGTGCAGAGAGGAGGGAGGGAAGGGCCCTTCCACTAGCCTGCAGCTCAATCTGAGCAGCCTCTAGGCTGCCACTCAGCTTATGCCTCTCGGCTGGCCTGTAACCTGGTGTAGCCCAGCCCAGCCCAGCCCAGCCCTCCACCTGGCTTGGTGTGTGGCTTGGCCAGGTTGGGGGGTGGATGGGGAGTCACCACCCAGTCCATGCAACCCTGGCGGGGGGGGGGAGACAAAATCACAGGCGCCTAGGGTGCCAAGAAACCTTGGGTCGGCCCTGCTAGGAGAGCTGTGAACTAAGCATTTGCCTGGGGCACCAAATTAGATTAAAGTAAATATTTTTCACTATTTTAAAATATATTTTATACACAAATTATTATTTCTGCTCAGGGCACAAAAGTCATAGTTTGCCCAGGGTGCCAAAAACCTTTGGGCCAGCCCTGTCTGCTCCAGCCCAGCTGGGTCTCCAAGCTAGCAGTGCAGCCAGCTCCTCAGAGGGTCCCAATATGTGACAGGTTCTCACTTGTTCTCTGGGCTCCTCTTGGCACAGCCAAATAGGCTGAAAGCTGGTGGGGAGACTGCTACCCCAGGGCTCCTGCCACACTGTGAAGTTGTCTCCTTCATCTGACCCTGAAGGATTCAGAATTCCTGTACTGTCAGGAACTCCTCCTGTAGGAGCACCCCTTATAGGGACCTAGGATGTTGGTCCATGACCAAATGGCCATGCACCCTGCCCCTGCAGCCAGAGTGATTACCAGACAGTGTTTGAAGTGAGAAGCGTTGATTAGTTCTCAGGATCAGCGTTAAGAAAAACTGTTAGCAGGCTAGTAAGTTACAGAAGCAACCACCCAAGGAGGCTGCTGCTCAAGGCTTCCTCCCTGCTGACCCCTTCCAGGGGGACTGGTCCCTTTCCTGGAGCCACCCTCAGATCAGAGCTTTAGCCCCTTCCAGTCTTTCTCTACTTCCTGAAACTAAGTGGACAATCTCTTGAGTACAACTGGTTGGGGCAGAGTCAGGGGGTCCTAGCTGGGTCTGCCTACATGTGACTGGGGAAGGCCTATTCATCCTCTGGTGGTCTCTGCAATGATTGCTCACCTGAGACCCATCATCGATATATTCGAATAATGTGGGGAAACTGAGGCACACACCTGTCACCCAGAGAAAATCCCAAAAGTATCCCCACTTCATTACACCATGTGGGACAAAAAGCTCCCTTTTCTCACTGTGAGTATTGCAGTTTGATTGGAGTGCACCATCTCCATGCACGTCATGTCAGAAGTAGCTCAGCTCCTGGATGCGGTAAAGCCCAAGTTCAGGAGTGGCTGTGTGCCTCCTGCTCTGTTGGATGGCTGGGAGCAGGGGTTCCATCTGCAGTGGATGGATAGAGAGGTCTAAGTGTGCATGGCAACCACGTGCATAAAGAGGGAGACATGTAGAAAACCCTTTGCCTGTTTTCTTGCCCTGCATTTTGAGACAGTGAGGCTGAACTTTGGGTTGCTAGGGGAAGGGTCGCTTATAGAGGGACAGCCATTGTTTCTCCATGGTTACTTTCCAATGATATACTAGATAGCCCTACCCCAGTGCTCACTCTCTAGAAACGGAGTGTGTGGTGGGCAATAAATTCTGGCCCTGGGTCTATCGGTATGTCTGCAAAAGAACCAGGATTGCACTCCCACCCCTTTGGGAATGCAGAACCCTTACAATCAGAAGAGAGCTGGAAATAAATCTGGGGTGTTTTCCTCATGTTAGATCTGGTTCTGCTTCCATCTCAAGGGAATCTGGGGAAGAAAAAAGTCCCATGCAACTGACAGAGAAGCAGGGGAGTGGAGGAAAGCACATGGTCTGCTGGTTCCTGAATTTTCACAAGGGCTCAGCCTACCTGTTCTTTGCAGATAATCCTGCTCCAGAGGAAAGTGGGTAAACTGTGCCAACATGGCCTTTCCTCTGGGTAACCAGATCAGATCCCTGCAGCTGCTGTTTTGTTCATACAAAAGCCATGAACTCTGCAGTGTTTTCTGCTGCCTACAAGGATTCTCTCCTTCACTTGGCTGTGAACCTTGTCCCTGGGGCTGGGGGAGTGCAATGCTGGCTCTGGGTGGAGACTCTCAAGGTTGTCCTCTGCCTACTCCACGTAAGGGCAGATGCTGATACAAAGCCCAATTTATTCCACACAAGCCTTCAAGGCTGCCTAGGGTATTGGCACTGAGTCGGGCAGGCCGGCAGAACTCCAAGAGTAGGGACAGATGCACTGGATGTTGCCCAACTGGTTGGAGAGCAGTCGGGGGCTGTAGTAAAATGTGTGGCAAAGTCGCAGCAAAATGACAAGGAATGCATATAATGGAAAAATCCTTTGTGCATCCACTTTCCTGCTTGCTGCTTGTCCCTACTTGTTTACTGGCCCCTGGATGCAGCCTGCCTCTCCAAGCCATCATGGAGACTTCCAAGGCAGCATTCCCTCAAACTATCTAGAAGTCGTGCAAACTCCAGCACTGGTGGTATAACACAAAATGATTGCAGTCAAAATGGGTCTGTTGTTTACCTAGCATTTGTATTGTCCCAACAGTTGCAGATCCCCTTCCCTTGAAAGGTACAAGCTGGCCTCTGACGTGAAGGTGTTTGTCTAATCCAGCCCTGTACTGCACACTCTGTGATCTGCAGGACTGGATCAGCTCCTAGAACTGCTATGGAATTGCTTCTGGTTTGTATCCTGTGAAAGCAAACGTCAAGGCTGCAGTGGGAGGTGCAGGAAGATGTCTGGGTGGGCAGCCAACGCTTCCCTGCATCAAGACTGATTTTTCTTCAGCTTAGGAGGGAAAGGGCACCAGAGGCAGCTAGGAAGCACCTGACCCTGTTGGGGTCTCGGTTTCCATGCAGAAGCAATGAGGATTTCACTGGTGCAAAAAACAGGGTGTGTGGAAGGGCATTTTTGACTAGCTTAATAGTGACCTAATGGTATGTAGGCCATGGAGATTTATTGCTACAGCACCATTTATGCACAGGGAGCATTGCGGGCCAACTAGGCTAGCAAAGCCTCAGGATGATTTTCATGAGGGCTGAGCTCCTGCTGTTCTTAACTTCAGCACTTAGAGTTCCTGGAACCAAACTGGTTGCTAAGTACTCGGGGTTTTCCCCCTGTTGATTGGGGGTCTTGCATTCTGTCCTGTGTCTAGCTCCAGTGGAAGTTCAGCAGCTACCTGGCTCACTCTACACACTCTGGTTGAAAAGCTGTTGACACTGATGTGGGGCAGCAGCCCCCTGCCGTGGTGCTGAGAGAAAAGGAAATGTGATGGAAATCAGCCTGGGAGCATGCTGGAAACCCATGAGAGGAGGTGAGGTGGGGGTGCTCAGTGAGAGGTGAAATTGCTAAACGAGCTGCGGGCAGCAATCTGTTCTTTGCAAGGGATTAGGTCATGTGCTTGTTTGGGAGGCACAGAGAGTCTCCAGTGATATTTATGGGACTGTGGGATTGAGCCTGCCCTTGTGGAAAAGGGGCGATGATATAAAACAGGGGTGCAGGGAAGGGGAAAAGAAGAGTGAGGATCTGGGGGCATTTCATTTTCTGGGTGTCTGAAAGCAGCAAATCAGCAAACCGAGTATGAATGCATGAGAGATGGGAGTCCCAGCTTGCTTCCTTCATAGGAGGGCAGCAGGTACGATGATCCCATTGGTCACTTCTGGCTGTGTTGCCACCTATGAACCTATAATGGTCAACAGAGCACTGGATGGGAACTCAGAAAACCCAATTTCTGCTCCTGGCTCAGCCAAGTGGACCTGCTACATCAGTGGTACCCAACATTTTCTGTGCCATAGCACACCTTGCTACCTTTAATTAATTTGCGGCACACCACCATATAGTTTCCAAATGACCTCATGAATATTCATGAGCCAATGAGCCAATTCAGAACTCTTGGAATAGTTTTTCAAAAAAAATCTTGTGGCACACCTGCTCCGGCCTGACGGCACACCTGTGTGCTGTGGCACACTGGTTGGGAAACACTGTGCTACATGACCTTTCTCTTGCTGGGGCCCTGTTTCCTCTCCCACCTTCAGTCTGTTTGTTTAGATTGTCAGCTCTTTTGGGCAGCCTCCCTCACTCTCTATATTTGTGCAGAACTGCCCTGATCTTGCTTGGGAGCAGGCTCCAGTCAATGGTCCCTCTAATTTTTCATAGGTTGTGCATGCAAAAAATTTCTTTTGTGCAAATTTTTGGAACTAGTGTCCAAATTTGTGCAGACTGTTGAATTTTTTTGTGCATGCTTTATTTGTGTGTGCGGGTTTCACAACCTGTGTACATGTGTGCACATGCATACACATAGCTTAGAGGGAACATGGATCCAGATGTAATCTCCAAGTCTACTTCCTCCCAATGGACCACACCGGATCCAAAACCACATGGGGGACAATTTGTCTGCATTCTAGTTCATCCTATGTTGGCAGAAATATCACAAGAACAGCTATTTTGCTGGAGGCTTAAGCCATTGAGGGCTGAAATCTCATGAGAACAAGTGCTAGGTTTGCGTGCCATTAAATCCATACTGATTCATCCTCTGAATCAAACTGGAGGAAAATCCAAACTGCTATGGTCTATTTTTTATGAAATGTATTGTAGTAAGTTTGTAGCCATCTTAAAAATGTCATGCTAGTCACCATGCTTCACACTGTGGCCACTTATGACTTCATGATAAGACCGTTCAGCACCACAACACTGCCCCACACCACGCATGTACTTAATCAAAAGGAGAATCTTCATTAGACGTTAGCAATATATGGTCTATGACACACAGTATAGCAGTGCTGATTCTGTTCAGAAGAGAACAGTGTTTCACAGATGCTGCATGCAGTTTATTGCAATGAGTTGTCTTCATAAAATTTGTTTTCAGCCTCAAAGAGATACTTTAACAAGGGGAGGAAGGGATTGCTCTCTGGGGTTATCTTCTGGAAAGTCTGAAATGGATTGTTTTGTAACTTTAATTTTCTGAAATGAGTCCATCTATCTCTGTATCTCAAAAGCACAGCCCAGTTCTGCAGTGCCTGGCAGTCTCCTGAATACTCTCAGCAGAGTCATAGGGGCCTGCATGGGCCAGAAATAAATACCCTCTCATTCCCAGACTGGTCTTGCTTGCGAAGGGGACAGAGTGCACTGTGTCTGCCCTCTTGCTAACAAGAGGGCTTTGGTGTGTCAGAGCTGCCACACTGGCTCCTTAGTGCAGTGGTTCCGAACCAGTGTGCTCGGTCACACTGGTTTGCCGCGGCAACACCCAAAGTGTGCCGCGAGCATCCCCTAGAGCTGGGGTTAAAGTTCCCTCCCTGCTGAGCCCAGGGATGTGGGCTGTGCAGGGATGGGCAAAGGCAGGGGTGAAAGTAAGGGGGAAGGCACTGGAACGCAATTTTGGGCCCCCTATTTTTAGGCAGGCAGCCTTCCAACCCCCTAAAAATCGAGGAAGGCACCAGAATGCGGAGTTCCAGGGGTCCCCTTAAAAGTAGCAGGAACAGCAGGAACGCAGAATTCCAGTGGCTCCACTTTAAACCCTGCTCCACTTTAACCCAGCCAGCAGAGAGGGGCGGGAGGCTCAGAGTGTGTGAATCTCCCCCTGCAGGGCAGAGCAGCTTGTGTCAGCCAGCCTGCCAACAGCCCAGGTAAGGGCTTTGAGGTGCTGCTGGGGTGTGTGTGTGTGACAGAGGTGGGTGGGAGTGTCTGCATAGCAGAGGGTGTGTAGCTGGGGTTGTGGAGTGGCTGTTTGGTTGGGGGTGTGTGGAGCTGGGGAGTGGGGTGGCTGTGTATGGGGGGGTGTAGCTGGGGGCTGGGGGCCTAGTTCTGGCCCCTGCAGTGATAGGAGGGTCCATCACAGGCAGAAGGGGTCTAGGGGAGGGGATGACGGGACCCACTGGAGTGGGAGGGAGCAGCATGGGGTGAGGGAGCCACTGTGGAGAAGGGGGAAGTGGGTGCTGCACCATGCTCCCCTGCCCTACCTTCCCACTCCCCAGGTTTCCACTTCCCCCCCACAAAGCCACTCTTGTTCTCCCTTCTTCTCTTGCCATCCTTGTGCTGTTCCCTACATGGCTGCCCCCTACATGGCTGCCCTTGTCCTCTTTTGCCACCCCTGCCCTTCTCTGCTCCCCATTCTCACTCATGCCACTGCACACGACTTATGAGCTCCCCTGTTTTGCCACCCCTGCTCTGCTACCCCTACTACCCCACACAGTAGCATTTCCAAAACACGGTGCCATGGTTCATGAATATTCATAAGTAGTTTGAGTTAATTTGAATATTCATGAGTTTAATGGTGGTGTGCCTCGAAAAATTTGAAGGTATCAAGATGTGCCACGGCAGAGAAAAGGTTGGAAACCACTGCCTTAGTGGCTGCTGCTCTCTCTAGCACAGGGTGCTTCCAATGCTTGGAACCTGCCCTGACACCCAGGCCAGCAAGAGGAAGGAAACATTTCCTTTGCATTTAAAAAAAAAAAAAAAAAAAAAAAAAGCGCCCTGAGGTGACCCCAGTGGTTTTTTTGTGATGGTACCCAAGGGTACAGTGTACCAGCACCTTTTTTGCCAGTCCCACTGCTCAACGGGGAGAGGTGTATGGGGGGGGTCAGCCAGGGAAAGGAATGTACTGGTACCTTTTTTTTATTTTTTGCCTTCAAAAAGGCATCGAGTGACTCTGTAGGGGACAGACCATCCAGTGGGGTCAGCATCCTCAGCACTGGCCACCTCTCAGGAGCAGCAGCCTGGTCCTTTGCTGTCCCTTTTCCCTTCCTTCCCATTAAACAGTTTCAGCATCATGCAGGTAGGAGTTGAAGTCTGAAGGCAGGCGCTGTTTTTTTCTCCTTGCAGAGGATGTCATCCTATGACTTTCTCCATGCTTTTCACTCTCTTTCATGACTGTTGCTGAGGTTCACAGCATTCATGTGTGCTGCATAATACATGTAAAGCCCACTGATTTATGTGTTGTGGCTGCTGTGAGAGCCAGGCGGGGATGACAAAGATTAGCAACCCAGAGACAGCAACATTCTTTTCTCTCCCTCCATGCCACCATTCCTTCCCACCCATTGTGCTTTTAGCCTCGAGCCACAGCCAGCACTAGCTGCATTTTGATTGCCAGAGACTTCCTGTGAAGGAAACTAACCCAAACGACAGCAGTCCAGAAAGCACTCTTCTCTCCCAGGCTTCGGCCATGGCAGTCTGGGTCCCTGAAGCGGTTTGAAACTGACAGACTAGTCGCTTGTGCTAAAATGCAGGCACATATATTACAGAGCTACTTCATTTGCAGTAGATGCTCAGCCTATCCGAAAAGCAGGGGCCCTAGATACTGCAGCTGGCACCTCAAGTCTTCTGGAACATTATGACAGATTGAGCTAGCGTCATTAGGTCCTAACATAGCGCAGTATCCGAACACCTCACTGTCGTGTAATGAGTTTTTTTTCCTCACAACCCCTCTTGGAAGCAAGGTTATTAGGTCCCCACTTTATGGTGGGGGATCCAAGATACAGGGAGATTCCAGTTTGCCACAGGTTACACAAACTAACTGCACTTAGGTTGCTCAAATCTTAGGCAAGAGCCCTACTGGTCATGGCTTCCTGGTCACTCTAGGAACCACCCTCCCCATCCGTTAGTTGGCACTGATCCTTCCTAACTGTTGGCCAAATGGTGATGTGCTAACTCGTTTTTTTACTCCCTCCTAGCGTGATGAAAGTCACCCGGAGGTTCTACCTAAGTACAAAGGGAGAATTGAATGACCTCTGTGCTGGGCGCATGTCCACACAGCAGCGCCCCTGCAATCCACCTCCTTCTGGGTTGAAGGGTGGCACCGAATCTCATCGAATCATAGGGTTGGAAGGGACCTCATAGGTCATCTAGTCCAACCCCCTGCCAGAGGCAGGACCACTCCCACTAAACCATCCCAATCATGGTTTTGTCCAGCCAGGCCTTAAACACCTCCAAAGATGGAGGCTCCACCACCTCCCTAGGCAGCTCATTCCAAGGCTTCACCACTCGCCTAGTAAAAAAGTTTTTTCTAATATCCAGCCTTGACCTCCCTAACTGTAACTTGAGACCATTGCTGCTCGTTCTGTCCTCCATTACTACTGAGAATAGTCAAGCTCCGTCTCCCTTGGAGCATCCCTTCAAGTAGTTGAAGGTTGCTATCAAATCCCCCTCAATCCTCTCTTCTGCAGACTAAATAAGCTTAATGCTTTCAGTCTTTCCTCATACTGCAGAAGAAGCTGTCCAGAGGAAGAGAGCTAATGCCTCCCTCCTGCACAAGTGTCACAGCCACACACAGTGGCAGGTGCTTGGTTTTTACAGCCTCATTCCAAACGACCCCTCAAAGGGGTAAACCACATGGCATTCAGTCAGAGGACAGATGTGTGAATCACCTTTGTTGGGATTTGAACCCATAGCTGCAGCATTTCAAAGCTGATAGTCAAGAACCTTTCTTGGGTATACAGCACAGAAAACTGGGCTGGTTTGAAGTAAGGATGCCTAGAGCTATGCAGTGCCATGCAAGTTCAGGATGCCTTGGGGATCAAAGAGGTGTTTGCACTAGGAGAAAACCTTGGCGTCCCTTTGTGGCTCTGTACAACGCTCATGCTTATGCAGGGGTCATAGAGATAACAACATCCACCCTGCCAGTGACAAAGACCTTCTCTACAGGCATCTTGTCTGCGGACCACATGCCAATTATGGCCCATGTAAAGTGAATCACTGTGCAGGCTGCGATGGACATCTCATGTGGGGCCAGTGCTGTAGCCCAGAATGTTTTTGCCTTCCTTTTCCCCCCCCTCTTCCCTCCGTGTTCCTAGTAACTGACCAGATGAGGGACCATTCTCATCTCCAGCACAATGTTCTGGGGTTGCTTTGCCACTCTGGCTCCCAAGAGTTTCATCCTTGGTACATGGAAACAGACCTCTGTGTGTGGCACAGGTGAAGAGGTCACCTAGGCCAGATGATTTGAGATCTTTGAAGATTAGGATTAGGACTCTGAATTAGATCCCCAAGACCCCCAAACACCCTCCTCCCTAAAAGCAGCCTGCAGAACCTCCAGCCAATGAGATGGATTAAGCAGCAGAAGTGTCTCCCAAGAAGACTGGGGGAAGCACTATTACTTGGGTTGGTTTAAGACTGGAGAAAACACTAGAAAATGTATTAGCAGGAAGAGGGAGATGTAGTGGGGTCTCTAACAGTTCTTTTCAGTCTTGAGAGTCTGTGATGAAGGTGGCATTAATTGGACACCATGCTTCTGGTAACTTTCTGAGCATGAAGCAGTTTCTTTCCAGTTACTCCCCTAGCCCACCATGACCTTCCAATATTCCTCTCCCCTACACATCAAGCAGCCACATGTTATCACAAATTAGCTTTATTTTTCACTTCTGAATGATTGTAAACAAGAATACAGTACTTTCCAAATCACATGGAACAAGTCTGTGCAACAATGCTGTGATATTTCAAATGTCCAAAGTGCCTCTTACATTCTCTCCCTTTCCAGATTTGTGCAAACCCGAAGAAAGTACAGTACACTGAACAGCTGTCCTCTCAATCTGAATTTTGAATTTGGCCAACACAATCCATCTCTACTGGGACAGAAATGTTAGTGAGTTGAATAGTCTCTAGTGCAATGGTTTAGAAAACTACTCCTGATAATCTGAGCCCTTGGATTTCTATAGGCACAGTCTAAAATCGCCACATCCTTTTTCACTCCAGGTACAGTTGAACACTCCTTTAATACTGCCATGGCACTCAACATGCAAAAGGATCCTTCAGGTTTTTGTATTAAAAGATAGTGAACGCTAGAGGGCAGCAAACTACAGAGTTGGGGAAAATCTATTGTCTTGAAAAAGCTGGTCATAAATAATAATAAATTAATAAACAATGCATAATCTTTTTTTAAAAAAGCTGGTTTAGTTCTGGTCCATTGTTACAGGGGAAACAATGGATCTTTTTATGTAGAAAATAATATTGAGGTAATTAACAAGGCTGTATAAAAGCCAAAAGAACTGAAACATAGTCCCTTTAAAAAAAAAACAAAAAACCAACCCATACATACACACACACAAAAATGCACCATATTGTTCCAAAGAAAATATTTATGTAGGATCTCTCTTTCACTCTTATATATGCACACTCACAGGTATACTTAATTAGTATGGATTTAAAAATAAATATTTTTTTCGATAAACTCTAAAAGTGGAAAAATAAAGAGAGCAGCTCATGAGAGGGGGAATCAGAAAAGAAACGACATTGGTAAGAGCTCTCACAAAATCTCTGTGATTGTGCAAAAAAGGGGAACATCATGTGCAAAGGAGTCTTTGGACCAAGGACTGATGAGTCAGACATCACTCGGAGATCTGGACCTGAAAGGCATTGTGGAAGAGAAGCAGCCACAGAACATGGTCCACAGAACTTTCTGGATCTCTTGGTTCCTGAAGGCGTAGATAACTGGGTTAATCATGGAGTTGTAGGTAGCAGGGAGGACGGTCATGTAGGTATAGAGGGCTGGGTAGGTGTAATCTCCCAGGAGGCAGTAAATGGCAAACGGCAGCCAACATGAAGCAAAAGTCCCCAAGATGACAGCTAAGGTGGAGATGCCTTTCCTGGTGGTGACGTAGTGTGAAGTGGCCAGGAAGTGCCTCTGCACGGCAATCTGGTGGGCGTGCCTGCAAACTATCTTGCAGATTTGAATGTACAGCTGCAACATCACTGCAAAGACCATGAAGAAGGAGATGGAGAGGATGATAAGGTTGTTCTTGGTCAGGGGCTTCACAATGCTGCAGGTGGAGACGTCTTTCAAGCAGTTCCAGCCTGTGATGGGCAGCAGCCCAAAGCAGCTGGAAAAGCCCCAGATCAGGATGAGCATGATATATGTCCGGGTGACTGTCCTTTCCGAATAGTACGTCAGCGCGTTGTAGAGGGAAAGGTAGCGGTCTATGGTGATGGCCAGGAGGCTGCCCACGCTGGCAGTGAATGAGGTCACCAGCAGCCCCACGGTGATGAGGTTCACAGCCTGTGACTGGATGCAATAGACAAAGGCGAAGTGAAATATCAGCCCCAGGCCAGCCAGGAGGTCAGCAGTAGCGAGGCTCCCGATGAGCAGGAACATTGGAGTCCGGAAGGCAGGGGTATAAAATATGATGGCTACCACAATGGCATTCTCACAGGAGATGATGGTCCCAGAAACGCAGAGCACCACGTCCCAGGGATTCAGAGCAAGAGGTTGCACTACCGAGTCCAAGTTCAAGGAGCTGCTGCTGCTGCCATTGCTGACTGCAAACTTGCCTTGTTGGCCT
Organism: Podocnemis expansa; assembly: GCA_007922195.1. Classification (NCBI taxonomy): domain Eukaryota; kingdom Metazoa; phylum Chordata; order Testudines; family Podocnemididae; genus Podocnemis; species Podocnemis expansa. The sequence goes on along the minus strand of VOCP01072419.1, from coordinate 1,814 downwards.
TCAGTGGAGTTGTGAGCCATGTCCTTGTGCATGATGGCCACCGGTAACCTGCAGAGGCACAGCACCAACTTCCATTTAGTGTCATTCTGCACATACAACGGCTCTGTCCTGCAAACATGTGCCCCAGAGTGGTGGCCCCCATGTTTGACTTACCCCTCTAGTTATTGGTGAGCGTCTCTGAGCAGGGCTCATTGTCCAGCGTCTTTTAGTGACGGACTTTGGGGGGGCAGGCTCACATGCCTTTCTTCCCATTGGTTTTCCCCAAAAGTTGGCTCTGACACAGGCTTAGAAGCTAAACTAGAGTGGAAGTTCAGGTGACTGGAGCTACCCAGGTGGGTGACTTGTTTACTATTTGCTCTTAGGGGGAGATCATTTCAGGTCAGGTTTTCATTTGTTTTTCCTTTTTCAAAAACATGCATCACTCCTCCTGTTATCTCCTTGCCTGCATTTGCTCCTGATGAATTGCCTGGATGCATGCCTTGCACAATTTCAGTGTCTAAATACTCCACACCTGGAGCAACATTTCCTCCCTCTCAGGGTGCACTTTATTAACTTAGCACCAACTGCTGACTTCTGGAAGTTTATAGAGCTAAATCTCAGTAATGAAAAAGCAGGCTGGGCACCACCACCCTGACTATTAGCTTGATTGAATTTTTTTCTCCTTCTCCTTTCATTGCTCCATCACTTGCTTGGGCTCTGGCAGATCCAGGGAGCCCACTCCTGCCCCTCACCAAGAGCTTCCTTTTCAGTGCTGCAGTGAATCTTCCTCCTTTGCACTAACCCTAGAGCAAAATGCAAACCCTTCCTCAGTACCCTCTGGTGTTTTTACTGGCAGTGGCCATTGTATTTTTTTTTCCCCCTTTTTTTAGGTGCATGCTCAGCTCTGCTCATTTACAAATCCCTTCCCCAGCTTGACACCAGCCCTTTCTGCTCCTCCTGGCCGGCTCCTGCAGCAGGACTCGGCTTTATATTTGGGGGAGGAGGGTTAAACATCTCACACACCCTCTTCCTCCCTTCAAGGTGCTTTTGCTCATCTGCCAGACCCAACGCTCCCCTGCGCCCAGGGGCCAAAACGGGGCGCCTCCCCACCGCGGCGGGCTTAAAAAGCGGGGCCACTCACCTGGGGCACTGGGGCAGGGAAGGCCGCCTGGAGAGGGATCCTTGCGGCTGCAGGCGGAGGGCTCAGGTCCATGGGAGCCGCAGTGAGCGGGGCTGGGGAGGCGGCGGCGGAGTTATAGTGAATTAGCCCCTTTTGGGGGGGTGACTCACTCCCGCGGCCTGAGCCCACCGCTCCGCCCCGTGCTCCGCCGGATGACGTCAATGAGGCGCAGGAGCCAATCACCAGCCGGGGGCCCAGGAACGGCGCGCGCCGCGCGGCATAGTAATTGACTTGCCGCTGGAGAATTCCATTCATAAATCCCCTTCCGCGGGCCCCGCCCCGCCCTGCCCGGTTTCTCCTTGCGGCGCCTGCAGGGGCTGGGGAGGGGGCAGCGCCCCGGGCTCCCTGCAGGGGTGCTGGGGCATCCTCAGGTGTAGCAGGGCTGAGTCGGCTCAGTGCAAACCAGTCTTCTCCCCAGGACTTGAAATTGGGGGTGCTCACCAAATTGGTATAACACTGTTGCTAACTGAGCGCTGGGGGGTGGTAGGGAAATCCCTGGTGCTACCCCCACGGGCCAGGGGCTCGGAGCTGGAGGATCTGCCCTGCCCTTCCCTTGGCCGAGCCCCAGTGGCCCTGCACGTTGCAGCCATCTGCCCTGCGGGCCTTTTGGGGGGTGGCTAGCAAGGTGCATGCACGCCAGAAACTGGGTGCGTTT
>VOCP01072418.1:0-63640 GCA_007922195.1 Podocnemis expansa | reverse complement strand
CGCCTGCCTCGGGGCGGGGGCTGGGTGGGGTGCCCCTTTCCCTCCCCCCCCCCTGATGAACACTTTCACTGGCATGTATGGAGACTGACAGCTTGTGAGCTCCAGAATAATCTTGTGACCCCCCCTTCCAGGAGTCATGACTCCCAGTTTGAGAACCTCACTATAGCACTTTAAAATAGATAGAAGGCCTACAAATGTAGTTTTGTTTTTGTTTTGTGTGGAAGATTTTCCTTTGCAGGCCTGTGCCAGGCATGACTGCTGGGTCTTCAAAGAGCCCCTTTAAATGTGCCTGCTTGCTCCTGTGACAGGTTTGCCTGTTGGTGTGAGTTTTTGTGTGTGAAGTTGTAGAGCATTGTTATAAAACTGTTTGCCTTCTCACCCCAGAGGTGGCTGCTTTTTGGTGGTGGAAGAATTGCTGCCTCTGTGTACTTATATGAGGCTATGTGCATATATACTCCTAATTAGTGACATACTATGTACATACACATATAGTGCTTGAAACAGATTGGAGCATGACCTTGTGTTTGCTGCAGTGTGTGGTGGAAAATATCTTTCCCAATACTGATTCTTCAGAGTATCTGTGAGAGGAGGCTGAGGAGGATGTAACTTGTAGCTGGACATGGTGGCGTAGTTTGGTCAACTGATCTAGTTGTGATCTTCACACAGTTATGAATGGGCATAATGTGTCTGGGGAATTCTTCAGGCCTGTGTTAAAGCTGCTTCTTCAGGGTATGAGCAGTATTATTGCCGTTGAAGCAAGGCTGTTATAAGAGGTCCTCTGTAGTTGCAGTTTGGCCTAAAGACCCCCTCTACAGTAAGGAAATTTCCTAAAAGTTTTTGAGCAAGCCAACACAGATTCAGTTCCCTTCAGTGTTGCTAATGCTGAGTGTTCTCGTGCAGATGGAGCAATCAGTGTTCTTAGTATCACGTTGCATAAGTCTGCGAAGAGCAGATCTAAGCAATGTGATGTTAAAAACATTGGTAGTTTGTCTGTTTTAAGGCATCTGCCATTGTAAACGTGAGTAGAGCTGCATTGATACTACCAACGGTGGGGTACTTTTAGAAAACATTACTGGTTTAGTCAGGTCTGTTGTTCAGAAAATCCTCTCTGATCCTTTCATTGGTAAAGCACCCAAAGAGAGGGCTGTCCTGTTAGAAGCCTTCTTTTTAAAAGTTTAAAGTGAAAAATGTGGAAGACCAGCAGAGAATGAGCGTGGCACTTTGCAGTAGAACTGACAAGCTGTGTTGCTTTATGGGAAACATTAGAGTGTACTCTCGCAAGCTGATTGCCAAATGAGGAAGGAAAATAGCCATGAATTTCTTGCCCCAGTTTTAAATGTCTACAGAGCTGATACAAAAAGGCACTGGAGTGAAAAATGTCCTTCATTATGACTAAATGTGCAGTAGAAATTTTGTATTTTTTTTTTATTTTGACTTTTGAGTGGGTTTTTGTCTTAAGTTTTGATTAAACTTTTTATGGGGCCTCTTATAAATATGTTAAGATCTACAGATTTGCATAATATTTATAAAGTTTTAAAAATAGACAGTAATAGCATGACTTTGAAAGTCCATTCACTGACTCATGCAAAGCTGTACTTGCCTAAAGAAGGTTGACCAACATGTTTGCAGAATTTATGCTTTTATATTTTTATCTTTTTTAATAAAAATGTAAAACCTTGATTTGGGGAAGCTTTTCCAGAGCTTCACAAGTCCACCCAAATCTTCATGCAAACTACCACTTGTAATGCCACTCCCCTGGAAATGTTGTCAATGAGCCTCCTGCTCAAAGTTAAAGACCCTCCTGGTCAAAGTTGTAGTGGCCTCATCAACCTCAATATGTAGGCTAGCCAGTGGAAGATGGGTGTGGGTTACAAGAAGATTGCCAACTTTTTTTTTGTTGTCCTCTTCCTGAGTTTACACATAGATGGTTCTAGTACTTCTGCCTTTGGCCAAACTCTTTTCAGGCATCTGCAGGGTAAAATAGATCTTGGCTGGCTTTGCTATTTTTCTTTAGAACCCTGTGAGCAGCAGTGAAACTGACAACTCAGCTATTGTTTGGGAAAGCTAAGTTGTCTATTTACCACACTGGTGGGCCTCCCCCAATCTTTCATTTTGGTTTTGCCATTTAGGTTTCTGGGGAACTTTTCAAGCCCCGATTTACAGAATTGTGTGTGATACGACCCATAGTGTTGGAAAGATGTGAGAGAAAAAAGTTAAGATCTGCAATAAGGCAAGCTATAGGCACTGGAATGATACAAAATGTGCTACTTTGTCTGAAATGCTTCATTTTAAAATAAAACAAACTAGTGACTTAGTAAGGAAAGGACCTTGGAACTGCTGAGAGATGCAGAGCTGTTATTATTGGTGACTTTAGGAATGATTGGTTAATAACATTCTGTTAAGTGGAATTTTATAGCAACTTCACTAGGAATTATATTGCATACCAAATAGACCAGTGGTTCCCAACATTTTTTCTGCTGTGGCACACCTTGCTACCTTTAATCAATTTGAGGCACACCACCATATAGTTTCCAAATGAACTCATGAATATTCATGAGCCAATTAGGCAATCAAGAGCTTTTTGAGTAGTTTTTCAAAAAATTTTGTGGCACACTTGCTCAGACCTGACGGCACACCTATGTGCCATGGCACGCTGGTTGGGAAACACTGAAGTAGACAAGCAGTGTATTTTTAAGCTTATGGTTCAGTACACTTCTTGTGATCAATGAGTCATGCCAGATATCATTTTTAAAAAAACCTTGCGTATAAATATCAAGCCAGTTTTCTGGCGTATTTTAAATGTGACTGATTCTTCAGAGCTTGGTGTAGGAGGAATTGATTCATTCATAACAAAGCTCGGGTAAGTGTGTGGTTTGGGTGGACAAGTTAAGTCTTCTGAAGTTTGCCCTATTTAAATTCAGTTATGTTGGTGAGTCCAGCTCTATTTGCCCTTTCTCAGATCCCTGGGGAAATTCATTGGGTTAGTCTTGGCACAAAAATTAGATTTTTGACTGGCAGCTTGTTGTACAGTAGACAGGTTTAAACACAAGTCTGGGCTTCAACCATCCTAGTACCCTTTTCACAGAGACCTTTTGAACTCAGTTTAGCATCTTGCTCTTAAATTGTTTCCATTGTATTTTAATTAGACATAACACAAGCACAAAGGACTAGGTCAAACACACTGGAATACATGGTGTAAGGAACAATCCTGCACAGACCAGAAAGTTAATAAATAAGAAGGATCTTATAGGTGTTTTCCTGTCTTTTGTTTTGCATGCTTCAGGGAAAAGTTTTTACATTTTCTGGTGTCTTTGTCCATAATAGAAATTAGAATTTTGAAAGCCTGTTTTGCTAAAGGGGCAAGTATTGTCTGGAGGGCTAAAACTAGCTAAAGATAAGCTTTGGCCAAAGACTCAGCATTTATTTTTGTCTTGTACAGTGCCTAGAAGAATGCTTCAGGTGTGCAAAATACTAGAAAAAACTAGAAGCAAAATCTAGCAAGTTAGAGAGCTACAACCAACTTGGGGAGAGGTGGTGTGGTAGCATGGTACACCAGTGGTGCAATATTGTGCCCCTCCCCGCCCAAAACAGGAGTTGTGTGGCACTTAAAGACGAACAGGTTTATTTTTCGCATGAGCTTTCGTGGGAGAAAATCCTACTTTGTCAGATGCTTTGAAGATGGGGGACCTTACAGAATAGTTCCCCCATCTTCGAAGCATCTGATGAAGTGGGATTTGCTCCCACAAAAGCTCATGTGAAAAATAGAGCTGTTCGTCTTTAAGTACCACACGACTCCTGTTTTGGTGTGTGGGTTTTTTTTTGTTTGTTTTTTTTTTTTGTTTGTTTTTTTTTGCTGGACTAGACTAACTCAGCTGCCCCTTTGGAAATTGCCAATATTGTGGTCCACCTATAAAACTCAGTCTTTGTCTCCTTCATTGTCTCAAATCTTTAGTTATATGGACAAAATGCAGCTATTCTCCAATGGAAAGGTGCTTACTGCTGTAAGTGGTACCCTTGGTTTTAATTTACTATGCCCAATAATAACTATTTTTAGGATTAAGCATTTAGATACCACAGCTCTCACATTGCAAGTGCCTAGATAGCTATTTAGGAGAAAACTGAATAGAAAAAGTTCTGTGTAGGAACTGTTGATGGTTCATAAGCAAGTGAGTGCTCAGAACAGAACTACCCTGCTGAAGTTTACTTCCTCTCAGAGTTTCTGCAACACTGCTCAATTTAAAAAAAAAAAAAAAAATTGCACAGTATGTTTTCTTTTCTTGGGAGCGGCTATTTCCCTTCTGTGCTGCTGACCTAGTATGCTACAGGTGACAGCATGTGTGGGATGCTCATAGGGGCTTTGTCTAGATGTTTCTGTTATGGTGGACTCTCCAATATTCACACAAATGCAATCTTTTATTTCTTTGACAGCTTTTTACTCCCCCCCCCACTTGGGGGGGTGTGGGAGAGGGTGAAAGAATTCTCCCTTCCTTCCTCCCAAAAAAGCTGAAATATGAGCTTGGGTTGTGTTTGGTTCGGATACACAGTGCAGAGGCTTCACCTAAAGTTAATCACACTTGAATGCAAAATTCACATTTGTAATAATAAAGGTAAAAATAGTTCCAAGTGCCCACCTCTATTCTTGAAATTGTAGTAAAGCTCTCTGGTATACTGTTACCATTGATTGAGGTATTGAAGCACAGACTTTCCCCGTGCATATCCTTCTACCTAAGGATTTTGCTGACAGACTTCTCTGTAAGAGAATCCGTAGTCTTTGCTGATGTTAGAGCTGGCAGCAGATGGTGGTGTGTGCAGGTGTGTAAGATGAATCTAATAGTAATAATAATACATAGTTCTCTGTACATAGTGCATTTCATCAGTTGATCTCAAAGTGCTTTAGAGAGCAGGTCAGTATTCAATATTATTACCTTTTTCAAACAGAGAAACTAAGGGATGGGGCAATGAAGTGACTTTCTCTAGTTCACCCAGAATATCAGTGCAAAATCCAGGAATTGACCCCAGTCCAGTGTTCTCTCCACTAGGTCACACTGCTTTCCCACATCTAGACTCCTGCTGATCTGAAGGTACTTTTAACTTGGCTTTGACATCTCCAAGTGATGTGGAATTTGCTTCCCTGATTGATAGCATCTCGTCCATCATCAGAGGCGGCCTGGCATAAACCTTCACAGGCAGAGCATGCTTTAGGGTTGGGAGCAGTTAGTACTAGAGAACAGGTGCCAGACACCACCTCAGATCAGATCATTTGCCCCCCACCCGTTTTTTGGGTGCTTGTTTTAGTGTTATCCCTAAGGGTTTCTGATTGGCTGTGGCTGAACATGTTCAATGACATCATGTCTCTTATGCAGGGGATTTAGGTTCAAGGGACTTGCTAATAATTCATCGCTGTGGTCTGAGTGGTTCTGTACCTACGCCCATCATCTCTATTTGCATTGCTGCTTCTGCAAATCAGATGAGGGGTGACCTGTGTCATTCCTCTCAGGAGCCTATACAGTCTTTCCTGCTATTCTGTGTGGTCTTATTTTTAACCCAAAGTCCTTGAACTTGTGTTCAAGATTAGCAGTGATTTACACAGCATTGTAAAACCTTTTGAGATTGAGAAAAGGTGGCTATAAACTATTACTTCGTTATTGAAGTTCTACATTGTTTGGACCCTTCAGTATGTGACATCTAATCAGAGGCCGCTTACTAGATGTTGTTCTGAGATCATGTGTGACCTGTTATTTTGAAGGTTACCCACTTTTGCTCCTTAAATAGCACACAACACAGAATGGGATGGAACGGGTGTGTAGAAGTTCCTTGCTAAAATAAATCACAACTTAATGTTGCTGTCGGAATATAAATAAATTCAAGTTTGTTTATTTTTATGGGAAACATTTAGCTATAGCTCCTCTTTTCCTTGTATTTTATGCTGTTTCATATAGACAGATGCTTTTCTCCTTGGAAAGTGCTGATGTAATGTGGGAGAACATATTATTTCCTTGCTGGATTGCCATTTGTCTGTCTGAACATTTTCTCCATGAAATGAGGACTTTCCTTTTGTCTAACTTGTGATGGAAATGCTCTTATTTTGGGATGGATGATTAGGGTGCAGGCCTGGAACCAAAGTTCTGTGCACAGCTCAGCCATTAACTAACACTTCATGTAACTCAGACAAGAAACATAACTGCTCTGAGCTCCAGTTTCCCCTTGTGTAGTACTGAATTAATGGTTCTTACCTTCCTTTTGTAAAGCAAGATGAGAAAGATGGATGAAATGCAGCATGTAAGATTCTTATGGGAACCATGAGCTATGCCTCTTTGTGATGCCTACAGAAAGCTTCATTGCTAAGGTGAAGATAAGTATGCTGTGAATACCTAGGTAGAAGACATGCCGAAGGGAGGAGAATATTCCCTGCATCCTTCCTATCCTACTAAGATACAATCTCGTGGAGAAACATGACAGTATTTTTGGTCCTGACTCCTCCGTGACTGGACTGTTTAGGATTTCTAATAAGAATCTTGGTTCCGTTTTGCGACAACCATTTGGTTTGTTGCCGCTTTTTTCACAGCAGTTCTACACTAACTGTTCACATGCTGTAGAGCTTTGCTAAGCCTTTTTTGACCTATGTCAGAACAGGACTGAATGTTTCCTCTTTCAGTGCCTTCTTTTTTTTACTTTCTAAGTCATCTTCAAATCTCTGTGTTGCTAAGTTCTTTTCTTTTACTTGGAGGAATGAGTGATGCTTTGCTTTCAAGCAGCTCTTCACTGGGAGGCTTTAAGTGGCATTCAGAAGGACTATCAGCCACAATGGCTGATATATTGGTATAGCTGCAATTCATGCATGGAGTGCAAAAAATGGGACTTAATTGGTAGGGTGGGGAAATGGCAGCCCAGGAGAATGAATGGGTGAAAGTTCTACCACAATGCTTTTGCCTGGCAAATAGTGTCTTGGGTTGCTGGTGCTGCTAGAGTGGAAGTAAAAGTCCCCTTTGCATACTCTGCTTTTGTGCACAGTAAGGGAAAAACCCACTCTCTCATGCCTTTGGTTTTATAGCTAGCTGCAAATAGAAGAGAGAACTGCATCTTCCCCCATCTCCTTCACAAATCTTGTCCTTTCAGTACTAGGAGCTGCTGATCCGAGTGTCTGCTGGAGGAAAACACTGTAACTATATATACAGCTGCTATAACACCTTTATCTTCTGTTAGGACATCATAAAATAACTGACCACTTCCCCTTTGGAGGCTAAATTAAAAACCATGTAATCAACCCATTTGTACAAAATAGCATTTTGGTTGCTATTCATAATTCAGTCTTGCGTCAAGGATGTTGCTTCTAGGGTCTGGCTTTACATGAGAGGTTTTCATAAATCAGCTTTACATGATGGAACACGTGGTGAGCCATGATCATCTTGTACCAACGGACTGGGATCAGTAACAATCCTAATGCAATCCATTATTCTCTTGCTTTTGAAAATATCAATTCTATGAAACTACTATGGTTTCAAGCACTTTAAAAAAAACAGTTTTTAATTCTAAGGATCAATGGGGCAAAACTCAGGGCAGAGGACTGTACTTTATTTGAATGTCTTAAGTGTCCTCATTGACAGTCTCAGCACATGCAAAAATAAAACCGAAGTTAAAACAAAACAAAAATTGCCCTCTTGTTTGCATCAGGTTCTGCAGTCATCTACTGCCAAATACGGATCAACACTTCCCAATCTTCCCAAACCAAGAAATAATGATTAAAACAATTGGCTCTTGCTGGTATGCTCTAAAGTTTATTAGGCCTGGTCTCTTCTAGACTAAGGGGAAATAGTAGATTCAGGAATCAAAGTTTCTTCATTAAGAATACCTTCCAGCAGTTAAACCAGGGAACCTCTCATACCTCAGACCTTGTCTTCACTACAGAAAAAGATATGCTCTTAAGAGAAGAGAGAGAAGAAAAGGTGGTTTGTAATAATGAGTTTGACTTAGAGACTGCTCTGCTTGACTTATAAAATCTTGTGACAACTACAAACTGCTTTGCCTTTGATTTTTGACTTGAGTGAACTATTTTATATAGTGAGGACAAGACCTCGGTAGATGACAGCTGCTGAATCACATAAGGAAAGAGGCAAGGGCACTTGTTGTTGTCTGGTGGAGGAGGCGTTAAATCCAGGTTCCTTCTAGCATTCTATTCTGGTTGCTAAATATATTAGGCTCTTTGCAAAAAGGCTGAAAGAACCCTTAACTGGTAATCCTGATCCTGAAGATTTGAGCTTAATAACAGCTTAACCTTCCAATAGATGAAGAAAGAACAAAACAAATTTTGGCCAGATACTGAGGGGAATATATCTGACTGAGGACCTGAAAATTGTGAACACCAAGGAGAGAGAAGAATGGTCTGGCATGGTGCAATGGATAGGTCTAGGAATGAGACTAAACAAAGGCACCCAGCCCAAACTGTTTGCACAGAAACTAAACTAGACCGCCCTACTGGAAGGAGATTTTCACATAAATAGTCTCTCTAGACCAGTGGTATTTACTGGCCCAATTCATATTGTAAACTCACTCAGTTAGAACTCCCTACTACCACATCTACTGTTCACGTGGAGAAAGATTCAGTGGTATTACTTACAGTAGTAAAGGTAAGGACATGCATATTTATAGACTCTAACACCATGTCCTGTAACTTTTCTAATAGCAAGGAGTCTACATTTTATTTTAATTCTATGTAGAAATCAGTACTGTTTCCATTGAAGTTTCTTATGAGAGAAATTCCCACAGATATTCGCTAAATAACATTGAGACATCAATGCCTTCAAATGTTTTAGTGTCAAAGGTTAACTAAAAATATTAGTGCTGCAAAGATTAATTTAAGATATTAAATCTGTTCAGGCAAGAATACATGTACATATTGTAATTACTTCCTTTTCTTACAATTAAAGTAATTGGATTATATTTAATGAGCTATTTACATTTAATAATTAAGAAAAGACTTATCTTTCCAGTATTCCCCAAGTGTGGTAGTAGAGTAAGGGCACTCATTGCTGTGATATAGTTATCTAGGCATGAGTTGAAACTGAAAGAGCAGCTGAGCTATTCAGAAAAGGGCTTGAGCTGCTTCTTCATTTTGCTAATAAAATATAGTTTAGGAACACTGCTAAAAAGAGTAATGTGTATTAGGGGAGGGGTGGGAAGGTTTGTTGGGCTTGGCTGCAAATGAGATGTAACAGTTTGCAGAGAAAGAGGCTTAAACGCACTCAGATTTCATGAATAAGTCATTTTAAAAACTGCTTACGCCAGTTACAATGTTCTGCTAGATGATGGGAATATATCATGTGGTATTTGAAGCGCAGTGCTTCATAACGGCCTAGTGAGTGTTTCGTTAGGGTAATGAATACATGCCCCCCCTGTGGCTAGAGGAGGGTGGCATGACAGAGGAGGGGAAGAAAATATGCTATTCCCATTAGAGCTGACTTAACTTTCAAATGAGGTAGTGATGGTATTTCCCTTAGCAGATATACACCATTTACAGAAATTGGCTTGGGGGGGGGGCATTTGTATAGCATAGCCACGAGACTGGAATGCAGTTTTTTTGTTAAATATGACACTGTTGGAATTCATCTTTTCTTCGGAAGGCCAGTTGAAGATGTGTTGACTAAAAAACATATTTTAAGTAAACTTAGTGGTGTTAGAAAGTCCCGGATTAAAAGTTCTGGAGACATTTTACATTTTGTCCACAAATTTGGTTTTTCATGGAAAGGTCTTCAAGCTTCCTTGACACTGACCTAATCAGCAGCTAATGTATCTCAGCTCTGATCTGGAGTGATCAACTCTTGAGCTCAAAGAGTTGTTTTTTTCCCTGGCCCATTCTGTCATTGGCTGGCTCCTGGGATGCCAAGGATTCTGAATGAGGTGGTGGTTGTGCTGTGGACTCTCATCTACTGGGAAAGACCAGCTCATTTTAGTCTTCAGTTGCTAATGATACAAGATCTGAATTTGGGCCAAATGTGAATCTAAGACCTAGAGATGAAAGACTGTTATCTCCCCTGATCCATTTTTTCACCACATGTAATTTTAATATCTGCAAATCCAAGATGATGCTTTTGGATTATCCAAATAATCTAAACTTTACCTGTATATTTGAAGCTAACAGCTCTAAGCAACAGTCACTAGTAACCTTGGTTCTTTGCCAAAATTAGGCAGCCTTAAAAGAAAAAGTCAAGAGCTCCAGTGAATGTTTCACTGCTTCTGCTCCACCTATTTCCCTTGCAGCTACAACAGCAAAGAGCTTCCAGTATTGAAGCAGCTGATTACTTTCTCCGCATACCTCCGCATGCACTTGACACCTTTTGCTGCTGAGCTTTAATTTCTGCAGATAATCCATGTCATTTGTGTATTCTGAGACTCAAACGCCTGTGATAAGCGTTTTAATTGTGCTAAGCTGGCTTTCTTTTGTTACTACTATTTTAGAATTTTATTTAAATGTATAAGTGCTGTGCATTTGCTTAATCAAGGACCAATGGAGTTGTCTCAAAAGGTGACCATTTTTGTTTAAAATTTTTAAAATGAAAACATTGGAGATTTGCTCTAAAAAGTGGCTGTGTAGATGGGCCAGCTTTTCACTCAACAGATTTTCCTGTTTGCACTGAGTCATAGCTGCCTGCTTTTGTGAAACAATTTGATTCCTGTTAACTGTGTAGTGCCAACCTAGCTTTGGGAAAATGAACTGGATACTTTTCTGGCTTGCTCATTGTCAGAATAGATAGAACTAAGTCCCAAATGAAGACCCAGATTCTCTCTCTCTCCTGTGCAGCCCCCTGGAAAGTGATGATTGGTGATATGGTAATGCATGAGCCAGAAAAAAGAACAGCTTGACTTCAGATTCCATGGTAGGTTTGCAGGGCTGCCATCTTTAAAAAAGAAAAGCTCGCATGTCAATCGTGCAAACTATAGGGAGTCCTGGAGAGACAATAAGTACAATAAAAGAAGCAAGGAGTCCTGTGGCACTTAAAGACTAACAAATTTATTTATTGCGTGAGTTTTCATGGGGGAAGATCCCACAATAAATAAATTTGTTAGTCTTTAAGTGCCACAGGACTCCTTGCTTCTTTTGCTCGACTAGACGAACATGGCTGTCCCTTTGGAACTTAAGTGCAGTATCATTCTGGAAAGTTCCAAAGGGGCAGACGTGTGAGTCTAGTAAAGCAAAAAAGCAGGGAGTCTTGTGGCACTTAAAGACTAACAGATTTATTTATTGCATGAGCTTTTGTGGGAGAAAATCCCACTTTGTCAGATGTTCTGTTACACGGGTCAGCAACCCGAAAGGGGAGAAGAGCCATCCCCCCCCCCCACACACACACATACTCAAGTGCATGAGCCGGAGCTGTCCCAGTGGCTGTGGGGGGTGTGCAGGCAGCGTGTGCTCCCTCCATTTCTCCCTCCATTGGCAGGGTGGAGCAGGACTGCTCTGCCTACCCCCAGCCAGAAGCCTCTCCCACAAATGGCCAGCAGAGAGCTGCAGCTTGCAGAGGCGGGGTCCTGGAATGGCCCTCCGTGGAGTTTAAGCCACTTTGACCTGGCCATCCCAGGCCTGAACGGACCCAATCCAGGGCTGGGGAGTGAGGCAGTCTCTGTTCAGGCCTGGCGGAGGGGAGCCAGGTCGAAGTGGCCTGAACTCCATGGAGGGGCCGTTCCAGGACCCCATCTCCACAGCTGCTGCTCTCTCCTGGTCGGTCTTGGGAAGGGCAGCCAGCTGGGGGTAGGCAGGGCAGCGCTGCTCCGCCCCACCAACAGAGGGAGCATGCGCCACCTACACACCCCCCATCAGTGCTAGGGGCTGTGGTTTGGCTGCTGGGCCACTTCCAGCTTATGCAGTTGTGTGGGAGGGTGGGGGTGACCCTTGCACCCTGGAGTGGGTGGCCTGCGCCAGCTGGGAGCTCCCATCTTTGGTCCTGATGCTGGGGCCAGCTGAATCACTGGAGAACACCTGGCTCCCTGGAAGAGATTGCCAGGGAGCCAGAAGGGGATGCTCAGGGAGCCACAGGGTGGCTCACTGAGCCTGCGTCGCTGATCCCCCATCCTAGACCGACTGTATATACTCAGGTATATGCTGACTCCCCAATTCTGAGCCCAAAAAAGAAGCAAAAATGGGTGACCTGTGTATAAGCTGAGGTCGCCTTTTGGCCATGCCCCAACCTCCCCCCCCCCCCAGTGCAGCTGGCTTCCTCTGGAGTTCCTGACACCATCCTTAACCCCCAAACCCCTGCTGCTGCTTTTCCTCTGTCCCCCTGCTCTCTCCATTCCTCATTCCTGCCCCCTGCTCCCTCTGCTCCTCCCACTGCTCCGCTGCTGTGTCCATTCCTTGCTGCTCCCTCTTTTCCCCATTCCTCACTGCTGCCCCCCTGCTTGCTGCTGCCTTCTCCATTCCTTGCTGTTGTTCCCCTGTTCCCCAACACCCTTTCCACCTCATCCCCAACCCCTGCTGCAGCTTTTCCCAGCCCCCCAGGCCCTGCCGCCACTTCCCTGGCCTCCCTGAACCCCCCCTCAATGCCCAGGCCAGCTCCCCCTTCTGGGCCCCCTTACCTGGCTGCTTCAGACACTAGGGTCCCCTCCTTCCTCTGTCCCCAGCCCAGGCCAACTGTCCAAGATGGCCACTTGAGCGCCAGCCTGCAGCATGGCCAGTGAAACTGCTGGGCTGGGGCTGTTTACTGTATTCACCCGTGTATAAGCTGAGTGCCAGTTCTGAAGCCAATTTTTAGGCACAAAAATCTCAGCTTGTATGCGAGTATAGATGGTACTTCTTCAGTTCTGCCTCCCGTTCATAAGGCCACATGATTCTTCTTAAAAATTTCTGGATTTGGCAGTTGAGATGTGACGCCTGTATTTACTGATGTTCATACATCTCCAGGGAAGTTATCTGACTGGGGAAACCTTCAAATGAATTTGGATCCAGCTTCAGAGAAGTGTTTGTGCGATGGCAAGTAAGGGGGAGGACAGGACCCTTCAGTACCTAATGAGATGCTGAGGAAGATTTTCTCCTCTGTGGGGCGGACTTACCCCACACATCCTCTGATTTGTGGGGAGAATAGAAAGTAGTCCTGATCTGTCCTCTGCTGCTGAGTCTTGTACAGCTGTTGGTGGGCTTGGATGCTAATGACAGATGAGCCTCTGACATGTTTTGGGACTGAATACTTGTTACAGCTGGCAGAGTAGAGTAGTCCGTGGCAGTTTCCGCTATAATTTCACTCCCCAGTGCTCAGATGCAGTACTGATTGCTAGGTAGGTCTCCTCTCTTAGGGTTGCATGTAACAGCAGTATCTCTGATTACTGCATCCCACTTTTCTGTGGCCATGTTGTGCACTTAGATATTGCCATGAGTTCTCAGAAGAATCTTCTGCTGACTTCTTGGTTTTTTCCCCACCCCCTGTTCTCCATGTGTCTGGCTGCTGCATCCTCCCCCCACCGCTTTGGAGATTATGCAAAAGCCTGTTTCTCTGGCCATAACAGCTTGATGGGGGAGCAGTTGCTGCTGAGAAAGGCTTGAAATTTAAAGAAGAGTTGTCAGACATTAGAATAAATGGTCAGTCTGTATTGGCAAGCCACTGAGTAAGTCTCATTTCATACTGATGGGAATTTCATATCTGATTATCTCTTCTGTCCTTCATTTACAAACCTGCTGGTGTGTCTAATACTCCCAAAGGCTGCTCTCTGGGGAGCTTAGCTGGAGACCAGTTCCTCTTTGCTATGCTCTTTGTGTTTGGGAGGATTATGTGTAGTTATCAATGCTGCAGAGGCTTTAATTTGCTGGGAAAGGGTTGTCAGAGCCTTGGACACACATGAAAATACAGATACCAAAAAATGTGTTGGGTCCACCTCAGGTGCTGTGTTACACCAGATGTTGTGGCAGATATCCTTGCTGGTGCTAATATTTGCTCTCAGGTGGCTTCTAATCTAAAAGGTCACTTCTTGCACAGACTGTGGGGAATGGTAATGGTAATTTCAATTAATGCAATGCTAGTCATTCAAATATCAATGAGAAAACTCCCAAAATCTTATAAGCAAACTCAGTGAAGTAGATTTTTATGAACATCATTTGTGTATATGTTGTATGTGACCTTTGTTTTTAGATTCCCTTCTTCCTCTGCACCATTGTGATGGTCATGGCATCTGAGCACTTTACAAGAAAAAATAAGTAATGTGTTGCCAGCTGGTGATGGCTTTCTTCACTGTCCCAACTCCATAGCAGGGGGGCTTTTGGTCATGATTTCAGGGACTTCTTGTTATTGATAGAGTTAATAGAGGAAGGCAGATGGTTAATCCTGGAATGTCACTGTGTTGCTTTTTAATACTTGTCAAAGACTGTCCTCCCTCATTGTTCAGAGCAATTGTTCAGTCTCTTGAGGTTCTCAGTTCCAGCCGTGTTTTTCTGAATGGTGAATATGGGTGCAGCTATGTCCAAAGGGCTTGCAACATCTTATCTGTTTTGAAATAAACCAATTCTACCCGACTTCAATCCAGAACACTCCAATTCCCATAGGATCCACAATAGCAGAGCTTAATTTGCAGGGTTTGAGTGCACATCGTCACCTGCTCAAATATACTTGCAATATCCAGCTGACTAGAACTAAGATGTTGACTGCAAGTTAAGCTTGTTTTCTGTTCCATATAGTGGATAAGCAGAGACCGGCATAGGGAGTTGCATTTCTCCATTTACAGTCTTCTGTCTTATTAAGTAGATAATTTACCTCATCTTTTTGTAATATCCTTGATGCAAGTTTTGGGTTAAATAATGTTGTGGTAAAGAGAGAAGCGGATTCAAGGGGAAGTTCTGGTTGTTAGGTCAATCTCTTTGAGCAAGAGGGAGGCACCACTCCAGCTGTTGGAGAACATGAGGAGGTGAAGACTAGAAGGCATGGAATGAGAAAGCAGGGGAAGATAGCATGAGACTTATTATGGAGCAAAGATCCAAAGCTGTAGCCATGTTAGTCTAGTTCAGTAAAACAAATACAGAGTTCTTTGGCCCTTAAAGACTAATAAATTTGTTAGTCTTGAAGTGCCACAGAACTCCTTGTTTATTATCGAGCAAGTTGTTTAATGAGTTTTTTGAATATTGGAGAGCACTGCTGGATGGAAGATTGCTAGGAATCCAGGCATGGTGGTATGAGCTTCCTGGAATGAACAATATTTGGTTGTAGCATTCAGCAGATTTTTAGGAAGGGCTCGGGTGATGGAACTGTAGAAGCAGAGATGAGCCCTCAGAAAAGCATACATCAGAGATTTCAGCAAGCAGTAAGAAAATGACTAATTCTGGCAATGTGGCTGGAGGTGACAAAACTTACAGTTATGGGAGTTGCAGGAGGGAAGGGGCTCAGGGTTGAGGGTGGCCATTGAGCAGTTTAGTGTGTAGTTTCTTCAGATGCTGGGGTGAGGAGGAGACTTCATTGTTAACCTGGCAGCATGATTTCAGAATTATCCCAGCCATGTATTCTCTTCCAGGACTTGAAAATATATCATCATGAAGGTTCTCCTGTGAGTGAGAGCTCCCAAGTCATCAACTTCTAGGGTATCTCACTTTTCATTTGCAAAGTTGTTGCTTATGGTTGTGAAGATAAACTTCTGAACATAAATGAATAGCTTCTGCTTACAGCTTTCCCAAACTGCCAAGTCATACTGTTGTGTGGGACTGGGATGAGGTGCAACTGGGGCATTATCTTGTTCCTTAACCTGGGTGGTGCTGTCTGTCTACTCCTGGTGGGGGATTCAGAGGAAAGTTGGGGAGTGGGAAAGGCCAGAGTGGGGAGGGAATGCTCCAGGCCTGGCTGCAAACTCAGTGTGCAGCCTTTGGCCCTTGCTTCTGGCTGCAGCCTCCATCCTGCCCCATGGCTCTGCTCCCATTACCAGCTGAGGGAGAATGGATATGTGTGAACAGGTAAGAGGGGGTGTGGGGTAAAAAGTCTCGGCACCACTGTTCTATGTAGTTGTCTTCCCCTATCCAGTATTCTGTAACAGTCTCTGCCTTGAGTCTCCTCTCTGTGGAGATGAGGTCATTACCTTTTGGCATCGAGCCACACCCCATGTCACAACAGGAAGTGTGTGGGTGCTTTAGATCCATAAAACATACTTGTGGTTTTGTATAATACTGGGCTAGTGGTCCCTGAACTTTACACCAGGTGCCCCCCATCACCCTTGTCCATGCCTCTCTGTCCCCATAACTGGGGGTAGGAGTGGGGCCAGGGACTGTGGCCATAAGCTGTGCCATAGTGGGAAGCAGAGACCATGGCTGGGCACTGGCGAGGAGGCTGGCGGCCAAGCTGAGCCAGGAGCTGGAGCAGAGCGCCGCCTCCCATGTTGGCTGGCCTGGGCCCTGCCAAACCCACCCCTCCCCCTGAATATTCCTCCGGGGGGTGTGTCCCACAATCAAGGGACCATTGCCATAGATACTGAAAACGGTAGTGTTTAAACATAGCTAAATCAAGGCATTAATAACAAATACAGATGACTGTGCTCTCCAAAGATGCTATCCCATCTCAACTTTACAACTCATTTTGTTAGGTTTGAGTGGAAATATTTAAATCCATACATCACATAAAGTTTAAAACATTTACCTGAGACCTACTAGCCAGGGTGTAAAATAGTTGTGCTGTCATGTCCCCTGCAAAGTAAAAGAATAAAGTAGTTGTGTGCTATCCTCTATATCTTGTATTTATTTGTAGCCTATTGTAACTCAGCTCCCCAATTAATTTTAAAGACTAAAACTTATTAGCTGGCTCTTACTTCTACCAGATCTCTTCCTTCCTGACTTCAGTCACTGGCTTCCTTTATTTCCTAGAATCATGGCACATTTGTCCTTCCATTGTCTAGAGCCTAGGCTATGGCTGCATTGCTCTGCACTTTCCCTGTGTGGAGCTGTGGAAACTTGAAGAGGATAACGTTAATGCAACCTAGGAACCTATCAGTTCGCCCCGTGGCGTCCACACAGAGATGTTACAAGACATCACTTTGGTGCACATTGCTGTTCACATTTGCATTGTCTGAACTGCAGAGCAGTGTAGGCAAACCCCTAATGTCTAGTTTCCTTTCTCAGCACTTTTCTGCCTCCTCCCCCTCATCTTTTCTCTCTCTGCTCACTACTTCCCTCAAAATCTCTTGTTCAGACATACTGTGCTTTGTTCCTAATCAATTGTGTGAATTGCTTTTTTTCACATCCATTTGTATGTAGAACTTAGCAGTTTTACAAAGCATATAATAACTGGAAGGAATAACCCACTAAGCAAAGACTAATCTTAAAGAGAAGGCCTCTGTGTCCAAATTCAGTGTCTGTTGAGACACTACCCCACTCCAGCAGCTGCTGGGAAAAGGGAAAGGGCGTAGTCATTCATTTTTAGAAAGCTTGAATTCTGGTCAGAGGCCCAGGTATCATGTCTGCTTTGTCTCTGGTCGATGCTCTGAATCTTCTGTTCCTACTAAAGGGAGAAGAATTATTCTTTAACTTCCCCTGCAGAACCTACTAGTTACTGCAAGGGCTCTCTGCAGCATCTCCTGACTCTGTCTTGAATGCCTGTCACTGCTGCTTTTCTGAGTTTTTTTCCAAGCAGCAGGAGGATGAAGTTGATCTCATTCTTGTCAGTTTCACTCTTTCCTACAGGATTCTGAAGAGCAAGGATGAAAACTGACAAGGCTGCTGGAGCTTATGAAAGCTATGAACTTTGCAGGGGCACTAGAGTTGCCTGTGGTAGACTCATAAGGGAGTAATGCTACTTTAGTTAACACCAGGATGGCAGTCTTTACAACCAGAAGGGCTGAACTGTTAATTTTGTAGTTGGGGAGGGGGGTGGAGTTTTGGTGATATTTGGTGGTGGTATGAGTGAGGTTGTAGAGGGAGATTTTTGGCTTAGTCTTTCTGTACACTGAGCACCGGCTGTCTTGTATGTAGCTTGCACTCAAAGACAGGGTCATGGCACAGAGGATGTGGCAGTGTCATCCAACTGCACTTGCAGTAGCTAGTTAGATTAGGGGGATGGGGGAGCATAGTAATGGCTGCACCTTTTCCCAAGCCCCAAACATATATGTGCTGCACTAGTGTAAAAAGTGATTTTTGCCTTCGTTTCTAGCGCAGCAGTGTAAACAGCACAGTGTGGTCAAGTTCTTATTTCATGGAGGGGCATAGCCAACACAGTTCAACACCAGTGGTTCCTAATGGATCTTTGCTGGAGTGTGTCCTCTCCCCACATCAGGCTGGCAGTAGGATGGTCCCCATGTCCCTTCTGTCCTAGAACTGTGGCACAGCTGTCTCATTATTTTTTGAGGGTGGGGCCCTCGGTTTTCTTTCCTGTTCTCTTTTATCTCTTTTTCTGTTTCTCTCCTGTGTGTTTAATTTTTTTCTTGCTGTTTCTCCTCCCATGGCTTTCTGACTCACCAGAAGGTTACACCCTGCTTTGGGTGGGATGCCCACAGATAGCTGGACCAACCTACATATGCTCATACAAGTGTCAAAGAAGGCTGAGCAAGTTAGCTACTACCTAAAGCTTACAGCCCCATGTATGCTGGTTGGTGGTGTGGCTGTTGATATGGGGTGTGGCCAGGGGAAGCTGGGAAACACTGGTTTAGCTAAAGGATTTTGAAGTATCTGGTTTTAGTCCACAAAATGCAGGGGATTTAGAAATGGAGTCCTTTCTCGGCTCATTATGTACGTAAATACCTGATGGCCTCTACGATACCCAGGCCACAGTGAGGTCCAAGAAGAGGTTTCAGTTCTGTTAGGTTTTCCTGCTTTTCGTGGTGTAGATTCATATCATCAACATCCCTTTAATTAGGCTTTTGTGGTCTCTTGGAAGCTTCTGTTACATGGGGGCAGGTAAACTAAACCATCTTATAATGGAGTTTGGTGGCAGTGTAAGATAGCATCCTTATTCCTGGCATACGCTGCACTGCTCCAGATCTTGAACTTCTCTGCATTAACATGTCAAATCTGGAAATTCAGAATCTGGTTTGTGAGGTAATTAGTGAGATAATACCCACTTTTTCTTCTTAATATCCTGATAGAAAAGCATCCAGGAAACACTCCTGGACCTCACAGATAAGCTGCCAGCTGCCACAGACTATCAAAGGGTGGCTCAAAGTCAAGAGCAAACAGCTGATATATTTTTTTAATGGTTCTTGATTTGTTGCTGTTGGTGACAGGAAGCCATGTTCCCCAAGCTGTTAGCTTCCTGTTTTATTTTTACACCCGGCCTAGCAGATCAGCATGTCCATCACAGGCGACTGTTTGCTTTTATAGGATTGCCTCTCATGTGACTTACAAAAGAGATTCCTTTCCTCCTTAAGTTAATCAAGAAATTGGATATATTTGCTTTCATGTTAGAGATTTTGAAGGTGTATCTAACTACTGATACTGTACTCCGTTATTGAAGAGTTGAAGTTTCACTTTTTATTTTTTTATTTTATTTTATTTTATTTTTGCAGGTAGGAGGTATGAGAGAATTAATTTACTATTTCAATATTTGGGCATGTTAACAGTAGAGATTTTGCTGTTATTAAGTCCTGGGTGGGCAACAAATACGCTACAGCTCTCAGAAGCTATTGTGCTGTGTCTGTTTTAAAAACTGGAAGATGGGGTTGGAAGTTCCATCTGATTTTGTGTAGTGAAATCATTTTTGATTTCTTTCAGAGTTGGGCTCTGCCCCCATATTCTTATAATGCTGCCAGTGTGGTAAACTAACTCCGAAACAATGAATTCTGTGTAAATGTAGGCCACAAGGGAATTTCCAAGGGAAGAGGGGCACAGCCTGCAGGATAAGAAACGGTCACAGGAAAGTTTCCTGGTTAGCTGCAAGCATTTCCTGTTGTCTTGTGTGAGCGCACACTATCCATGCTTTTGGTGAAGCAGAGTAAAGAGAAGAGAAGGACTATACATAGATGTCAGTGGGCCTGGCATAACATAAATGCTTAACTTGTTATCCATTTTCTAACCAAGAAGGTTATGTGAAAATGTTCTTAAGGAACAGCTCAGAGGGGCTGTTGCTAGATGTCTATGGTAGTTAGTGAAGGAATGACACTGTTCAGTGCAGATGCATCAGGGAAGGGGTGGTGGTGCAGCAGCAACAGTAATGTGAACAGTCCCTTACTCAGCTAAGATGAGTAAGTTTTTCACTGCTACTCGTGCACCTCAGTCAACAGGTCTCTGTTTCTCCACTGCTAGCTGTAGAACAGCAGGATCTTTATTTTCAAAGGACCAGTTTTATAAGGTTGGGAAGGGAAAAAGATGCCACATAAATAAAACTGTTAGCTTAGGAAAAATGAACATCATGGACTTGGTGTGCCTGGAATTTGTGGGTGAGTAATCCTTTCCTGTTTCTTTTTTGGGTTGTTTTTCATCTTTCAGAACATTGCCTGAAGCGGGTCCACCATGCCGTTAGTAACGAGAAACATTGAGCCAAGGCACCTGTGCCGTCAGACGTTGCCTAGTGTTAGAAGCGAGCTGGAATGCATGACCAACATCACCCTGGCAAATGTCATTCGACAGCTGGGCAGCCTGAGTGAGTACCACTGCGAGCCTGCATGCTGCCCTCAGGAGTCGTTAGTGCTCTTTATTTAGCTCCCTTTCTGTTCTTGTGTTCCTATTTCTCCCCCATCTGCCTTCCCTGGGTAATGCTAAAATATTTTCCCAAAGAAATCTCTAATGCTAATTTCCTCTATTCTTTCCACCTCCTCCTCAGCAATTAGAAAATGGCAGAGGAGAGGAATGGAAGAGCTGCAGCAAAAGTGTAAATGGAAGGATGGAGCACAGTATAAAATGGGTGGCTCTGAGTGACCAGTCCCTTGTTCAAGAATGCACCTGTAATTGCGTGTGCTATTAATTGTATCTCAGCTATGTTAAATCTACAGTGTGTAATTTTTAATGAAAGGGAATCAAAATGCGTGCACAGAATCTGGCCTGTTTTCCCATGCTGCATTTATTGTATTGCAAGCCTGCAAGTCCCCAATTCAGGCTAAGAATTGCTTCTGGGGTATTGGAGTGTGCAGGCTGCCTGTTTGTACAGCGGCACAAATCGTTACCATTGATGGCTTGGCTCTCCAGTGAATTGGCAGAGAGCGTTATGAGGGACAAAGTGAAAACATGGGTCCAAGCTTTATAACAAAAATAACTGTTAAGAATCACTGTGTCTGTACCAATTTTTCTTTTCTTTTTATTTTTATTTTTTTCCATTAAAATGTTCTGGATTCAGCTTACATCCCTCTGCTCAATATTGGATTCATTAGCTTTGAAATGGACCTGCAAAGGCATTGATAAACAAATTCATGTAGTGCTTAATTTCACTCTAGCACTGTACCTTTGTTTCCTTCAAAAGATGGACCCCCTTCTCTAGTGCAGTGTGAACATGGGTGGGCATATCATTCCTATTTCTCCAGTAGTGAAAGCACGTCACTATCACTAAAATCCCTGTGTTGCCTCAGGGTTCTCATCTGATACCAACAAACCTTGCATTCAGTCTGTTGCTAAAAATATCAATGTATAGTAAGACTAGTTTACCCCTCCATTGTCAATTGTCCATCACTGTTCAATAGTTAGATGTTAGTCCTGAGATGGTTCCTTAGAATAAGGGTTCTCTTAAGATCCATCCTTTGCGTGTGATATTAGGAGGGGGGGGGGACAGCAAAGCTTTTTAAATCCTGAATTCGGAGAGCAAGCAGATCCAGATCCAAAAGGCATGCTGTGGGTAAGTGTGACAGAACACCAGTGAGATCCCTCAGGCTTGGACCTTCTTAGTGCATTTCACAATATTCAAAGCACTTCTGCTTATCCCTCAGCATGGAGAGTGAAGTGCTGGGAGCCAAATCACAGCCTGTCTCCTTTATCAGGAGAGTATCAAGGGAGCCTTGCTCTGGGGTGTGGGGAGCACCAATCACAGACCCAACCAAGAGTGCTGTAGCAGAAGCTCATGCAAGACATACTGTTCTCATTGACACTTGTGTGCATCACTGTGCATTTGAGGGTAATAGGGAGGGAGGAAGATAAAATTGATCATCTTTTCCTATATGCATCCCTAGGGTTAAAGATAGAATTTTAAATGCTGTGGTTTTTGGGCTAATTGCTGCAGAATATTGAGACCCAAATGACCAAGTTGCTCTCCTACTTGTCTGTACATTATTTTTAAAAAGGGAATATGCTATTTCCTCATGTGTGGTAATCCAAAGAGAGTTCAGAAAGTGACAGCAGACCTGTCAAATGAATAACCAGCCATGCCTAGTACACCACAACCTCTTTACAAAGACACAAACATAAAACATGTGCGGCATTCATATTCCAGTGAGTTTGCCCTTTGTTACTATGACAGCCAGTAGCACTTTATAGAGGCAGTCTGTGCTTTTCTGTTAATTCTGTAGAGTGATAGAAGCTAGAAATGGGAAAGACCTATTAAATCATTGTCTGTCTTCCTGCCAGTGCATGATAAAGATAATTTTGATTGTAATTTTCACTCTTGAAGTAAAATCAATCAGGCTGCTAAATCCCTGAAAACTAATCTGTGCTCCCATCCAAAAATGTGCGTGAAATACAAAAGGATATATTGGGTCCTATACAGTAACTGTATGTTGACTCAGTTATGCAGTAAGAATAAACAGGCACCCAAGTGCACAGACCAGTGCACATAACTGTGTTTCTATCTCATCTGTGGGTATTTAAAGTGGACTGCTAGTACTGTAAAACAATCATTTAGGTTTTCCCAATGCCTGTTGCCATGTCCTTGTGAAATTCAGAAATAGGTTCTAGTCTCATTAAAACGGAAACAAACATACACCCATGTTGCAGGAGGCTATGGCTGTGAGGCTTGTCAAATTGTATTATAGATGAATCTTCCTTCTCCTTTCATTGTGGCATCCTTTGTAAAACGTGTGAGTTGCCTCTTACAGTGAGGTAGAACAGAGAAGATGCGTCATGAAAGGTGGTTACAGTGAGATCTGTCCAACTCCTGTGAGGAAATGAATATCTTCTTATAAGTTAACACAGGGAAGCTGGCAGGACTTGTCAGCAGGGCAAAGGTAATGTCCCTGTATTAAAACCCATATGCCAAGGGAGGCAGGGGGAGAAGAATCACACTGTACGCAACCTGCATAGGAAACATCGCCTCAGGGCTAAGCCGTAGGACTTTAAGAAAGACTGCTCAAGTATAAAATAGTACTGGTATAAAATGACTGCAGGGATAGGGGCTTGAGCTTGGTATTGCTTCAAAGCGCAGACTGCTCTTGTTTGTAGCTGTCATGGAGACAGCTGGACTTGAATGATGGCCTAACTTAAATATTTTTTTTCCCCTCGTTCCTTTTGGAATCAGCTGTTGGAAGTACAGGTTCAATTTTATCCATATGATTTGTGCTAAAAGCCAAGATTCTTTACCAAAAAAAAAAAGCGTAAAGCAAAACTAAAATTGTATCCTTATTTAGGCTCTTGACTGATTAGCAGGATTTTCAAAAGTGCCCAACACTTGTCAGCCCCCCTACTGACTTAAGGGGGAGCTGTTGGCTAATTGGTATTCTTGACAGTCAGGCCACCTATTTGCAGCTCAGTTTCAGGCTTCTGCTTTTGACCATCTTGGCTATAAATGTTTAGAAAGGTAGGATTTTGCGCAAGACTGGTTAAGGGCAGCTTCTGGGGGAGGAGTAGTTTAGGTAACTGGTGTGGTTGCACAGCTGCTTCATGTGATGACCAGTATTCTGTCATTGTTTCCTTGTGCTTTCCACCTGTCTAAATCCACCTGCTCTCTCGTACTTAGTCCTGCTCCAAAGAACTTGCAATCTTTCTTTTTGTTAGCTTTCTACAATACCTAGAACAATGAGCACCTAGTCCATGAGTTCCAAAGGGGCAGCTGTGTTAGTCCAGTAAAGCAAAAAAAGCAAGGAGTCTTGTGGCACTTAAAGACTAACCGATTTATTTATCGCATGGGGTTTCATGGGAGAATATCCCACTTGGTCAGATGCTTTGAGGAGAGAGAACTCAGTGTGACCTTGATCCCATGCCTCAGACTCCCCTGCATTTATTTTCATCCAATTCTGTAAGCTCTCCCTCTTCAAAGCATCTGACGAAGTGGGATATTCTTGCACGAAAACTCATGTGATAAATTAATCTGTTAGTCCGACAAGACTCCTTGCTTTTTTTAGTCCATGAGTGGAGCTTTGGAGGTGCTACCACAATACGAAGGATTACTAATGTCTGCCTTGGCTGTTCACTGAGTAGTCTAAGGTTTTACAGAGGCAACATCACATTTTAGACACTCCAGTAGAAGCAGCAATCACAATTTATTTATACCTTTACTCTTGAATTATCTCGAAGACATCAGTCTTTCAGGTGCTGCCATCTGAAGGAACTAGAGGGTCAGTACCCCTCTCCATGAATGTGGCTAAGGTTTTTGGGTCAAGACCTGACTATACAATATAGCTCTAGAATACAATTAACAGTAAAATAGGTGCTGGTTACCCTCAGAGGCCTTGCTGTAGGGTGGTAGTTAATAATTTGGGAGCCTTTTGTGGTGCCATACAGCAGTAGAATCTAGCTATG
This sequence comes from Podocnemis expansa, assembly GCA_007922195.1. NCBI lineage: Eukaryota > Metazoa > Chordata > Testudines > Podocnemididae > Podocnemis > Podocnemis expansa. The sequence goes on along the minus strand of VOCP01072418.1, from coordinate 39,111 downwards.
TTTGCTTGTATAATAAACAGAACATCATATCCTGAAGGGACTGCAGAACAATTAGATGCATACTAATACAACACACTGTCAGCTTGGCTGGTGTAAGCTCGTGTTTATTACTTTATTAAAGACTTAAGAAGTATGCTTCATTGTTCTTTAAAGATCCTTTGAAAAGGTCACATTTAGCTGGAGTAGTGCACTAGCTTGCCCTCTGTGTGAATATCTTGGGAGATATCAACACTGCAACACTTGAAAATGACAAATTTGGCTCCTTCAGGGCTGGTAAATGACTTGCTGATGCTGATGTGGAAGAAGCAGCAGGTTGGTTTGTGGTGGTGGTTGTGGTGTGGCCATCAGGAGAAGGGAAGTATTAAGGACTGGGAGTGGCAAATATAATACAGCTCAAAGTGTAATAGAGTCCCTTGAATATTCCAGGTAAATTTGCGGAGGACATTTTTGGAGAGCTGTTCACTCAGGCCAACACTTTTGCCTTTCGGGTGAGCTCTCTAGTCGAGAGGGTTGACCGCTTGCAACTCAAAGTCACTCAGCTGGATCCCAAAGAGGAAGAAGGTAATGGAATGGGGCGCAGCGCTTTTGCAGAGCAAGCATGCTATCCAACCAGCAGAGTTCATGATCTGGAAATGTGTTGGAAGCCACGGGTGCTAGAGGCTTGTGGGTTTCCCCTGGCACTAAAAGAGGTGCTTCCCCTCCTTTATCACCTTGGAAAATGCTTTGCTAGTGACTCACGTGGAGTGGTTCCATACAAGGCTGTTTCTGCCAGAGTTGGCCACTAACAAGTCTCCCTGTCTAGTGGCTGCTATTCAGTAAATAGAGTGGCAGCATTCTTTTTAGTCTCAGGCTCTGTTTACCCTGAAATTTGAAACCACTGGAGTAGCCTCCTTGAGAGCCATACCCAAATAGTTTCAGATCTGTGTAGATGAGTTAGTGTGTGTGTTTACTCTTCCCAAAGGTATCCTGTGGGGGAAAAAGAGCCCAACCATGGGAAGTGCTGAGAACTCAACTCTAGCTACTTGGTCTTTTGTATCAGTCACCTGCATGAACAGTCCTTCACTTTCTTTTTCTGCCGCTTTTCTACTTAGTGTCCCTACAAGGCATTAATACAAGGAAGGCCTTCAAAAGTTCCACCACTCAGGACCAAAAGCTCTTCGACCGAGACTCTCTCCCAGTGCCTGTCCGTGAAACATATGGCATCTGTGATACCCCTCCGCCTCTCAACATTCTCTCCCCTTACAGGTAACATTGCAGCATGTCTTGAGCCCTTTTTTCCCTTGTAGGGAACATCTCCGCAGCCAGCTAAGAAAGGTGCCCACCTGCACAAACTACTTCATCAAAAAGCTCTAGTCCCCAAGGGGAATGGGGTAACCTGACTAGACTCCACCCAGCAGTCTGTTCATTGGCTGCATTATTTGTTGTTTTGCTTCTGGGGTTCTGTAAATGAAGGTGGCAGAAGAATGATGTGTGAGGCTTTTGTGATGGTTAAGGTTAAGATTTTCTTATGAAGTTCCAAAGAGGCAGCCGTGTTAGTCTAGAAAAGCAAAAAAAGGCAAGGAGTCTTGTGGTACTTAAAGACTAACAGATTTATTTATCACATGAGCTTTCGTGGGAGAATATCCCACTTTGTCAGATGCTTTGAAGAGGGAGAGCTTACAGAATTGGATGAAAATAAATCAAAGGAGTGTAAGACATGGGATCAGGTCATACTGCAACAGCAAATCAGAGCAGTTGTAAGGATTCAGACTCTGGGAAACAGCACACAGAAGAAAGGTGAAGTCTCATTACCTGTTATAATGTGAAAAGAATCCATAGTCGCAATTCAGCCCTGCTTTCACACAATCTAATCTGCATATTATTTGAATTTTGGCTGTTTCTCTTTGACGTGTTGATGTTCCATTGGTTTTCTTGACGACCATCGTTAACAAATCATCAATGGAGTGATTAAGAAGATGGAAGTGCTCAGCAACTGCCTTTTTTGTGTTGTGATTTCTGATATCAGTTTTGTGTGCATTTATTTTTCTGCCTAGGAATTGTCCTGTTTGTCCAATGTGTAAGGTGTGGAGTCATTTCCAGCACATGGCGGCATAAATCAGATTAGTGGATGAGCAGATGAAGGGACCCTTTGATGGAGTAGCTGGCTTGATTAGGTCCTATGATGATGTCTTTAGGGCAGATATGTGGACAAAGTTGGCAGCGTGGTTTGTTGCAGGGATATGTGCCAGCTTTAATGTTTCTGTTGTTAGGTGTGTAGTTGCTGGTGAGTATCTGTGTAAGGTTCAGGGGTTGTCTGTAGGCAAGGAGAGGTCTGTCTCCCAAGGCTGGAGAGAGTGAGGGGGTCATCTTTTAAAATAGGCTGAAGGTCCTTAATGATCTGTTGCAGAGGTCTGACTTGAGGGTTGTACGTGGTGACCAGTGGTGTTCTATTGTTTTCTTTTTTGGGTCTTTCCTGTAGCAGTTGACTGCAGGGTACCTGTCTGGCTTTGTCAATCTGTTTTTTTACTTCTCCAGGTGGGTACCATAGTTTCAAGAAAGCTTGATAGAGATCCTGAAGATAACGGTCTCCGTCTGAGGGATCAGAGCAAATGCGGTTGTATCTTAGGGCTTGGCTGTAGACAATGGAGCATGTTGTGTGTTGAGGGTGGAAGCTTGAGGGATGTAGATAACTATATCGATCAGTAGGTTTTTTCGGTATAGAGTGGTGTTGACGTGTCCATCCCTAATTTGTACTGTAGTGTCCAGAAAGTGGATCTCTTGTGTGGAGTGTTCCAGACTCAATTTGATTCTGGAGTGGAAACAGTTGAAATCTCTGTGGAAATCTTCACGAGAATCCCTGCCATGGGTCCAGATGATGAAGATATCATCAATATAGCATAAGTAGCGGAAAGGTGCTTTGGGATGAGACTTGAGGAAACGCTGTTCTCATCCCAAAGCATCTTCAGGATCTCTATCAAGCTTTCAGACAGACCTCTCCTTGCCTACAGACAACCCCTGAACCTTACACAGATACTCACCAGCAACTACACACCTAACAACAGAAACATTAAAGCTGGCACATATCCCTGCAACAAACCACGCTGCCAACTTTGTCCACATATCTGCCCTAAAGACATCATCATAGGACCTAATCAAGCCAGCTACTCCATCAAAGGGTCCCTTCATCTGCTCATCCACTAATCTGATTTATGCCGCCATGTGCTGGAAATGACTCCACCACACCTTACACATTGGACAAACAGGACAATTCCTAGGCAGAAAAATAAATGCACACAAAACTGATATCAGAAATCACAACAGCAACTGTCTTTTTTGTGAGCACTTCCATCTTCTTAATCACTCCATTGATGTTTTGTTAATGATAGTCATCAAGAAAATCAATGGGACATCAAGACTTCAAAGAGAAACAGCCAAAATTCAAATAATATGCAGATTAGATTGTGTGAAAGCAGGGCTGAATTGTGACTATGGATTCTTTTCACATTATAACAGGTAATTTGACTTCACCTTTCCTCTGTGTGCTGTTTCCCAGAGTTTGAATCCTTACAAATGCTCTGATTTGCTGTTGCAGTGTGACCTGATCCCATGTCTTACACTCCCCTGCATTTATTTTCATCCAATTCTGTAAGCTCTCTCTTCAAAGCGCCTGAAATGAGATATTCTCCCACAAAAGCTCATGGGATAAATAAATCTGTTTAGTCTTTAAGTGCCACAAGACACCTTGATTTTCTTAACATTAATTTTAGCAAAGGTCACCGGCAATACACACACACATTCATAGAAGCAGAGACCTGTCTGTGATCTTTTAGTAAAAGTAACAGGGTGGCAGTTAGGAGTTGCCCTGGGGGTGTGGACAGGCACAACTGGGAGGAAAATGGAGAGGTGCAGTGGCTGAGAGACTCCAGGCTGGTGTCCCCTCCTGTGTCATGGGGTTGCAAGTCCCTCCAGGGACCCCCATTGTCAAGTGCCATGGGTGGTGGGGACCCTGGAGCTCAGAGCCATTGTGGGCAGCAAAGGGACTGTGGGGCTCTGATCCACAGGGCCTTGGCTGACTGCAGTGGAGTTGGATCCCACAGCTCCAACCTGCCCACTCCAACTCTGCCATGGTGTTCCTGCCAGCTATCTTGGCCTCAACTGCTGACAGCTGCAGCCCCCAGAAGCTGACAGCTTCCATTCCATGGTCAGAGGTTACAGGATAGAAGCTGAAAGGCTAATTTCATAGAGCTCTCTGGAAGTCATAGAATCTCTGACCTGTGTGATAGCCTCATCCCTCATCATCTTGCAAATGACTGATACTCTGATTGAGGCTCGTGAGCCACAAGTGGCTCTTTAATATGTCTCCTACAGTTCTTGGCAGCACAAAGGAACAAGAGGTCATTAGTCCAGACCCCCTGTACTCAAGGCAGGACTAAGTTATTACCTAGACCATCTGTGATAAGTGTTTGTCTAACCTGCTCTTTAAAAAAATTCTTAGTGGTGGAGATTATGCAGCCTGCCTAGGCAACTTATTCCATTGTATTAAAATAATGTGATTTTAATTAATGACCACTCTGGATGTTTTTACTGGTATTAACCAATTGTAGTTGATAATATTTTAACACTTGGTCAGTCATTCTGCTGTGAGAAGAATATGTAATAAAAAAATTTCCCTGTCATACTATTTAAATATGAATATACAGTGCTATAGTAAATGAAATGATGAATTCACACTACTGTGGCTCTTGGATAATCTTGATCGTTAATTTGACTTCTGAACCACTGAGGTCTGAATATCACTGTAGATAGTTAGAGCAGGGGGTCAGAATATGAATGTTTCTTAGTCTTCATTCATAAATATCTTCTAAACAGGAAAAAAGTAATTACAGGTAGCTGGAAGCAGCTGGCTTCTGCAAAATGCTGTTGCAATGTAAAGGAGGAGGGGGTGTATGTTGCGCATGCTCCTGAGTTTCAAGGATGCTGCTAGTTTGATTTAGGGTCCTTTCAAAATATGGGGGTTGAGTGGATAGAATGCCCTTTCCCAAAAAGGTGGGTGGAGAGAGAATGAACGTGCTGAAAAGTCCCGGTATGTAATTGTGTAATATATTTTGGAGGATGTAACGGCGGCCCAACCTGCTGAGCAGAGGTGGGCAGAATGGAAATTATCCATAAAAAAGCTCTTCAGTGTTTGGAGGTGCACACTGATGTTACAGCAGAGCAGGCCATCTGGAAAAGACCATGTGGGGAGATGGAGCATCAGCAGGAGCATATGTGAAGAGAAAGAGTGCATGTCTGAAACAGGGGTAGGAGCATGAGATATTTGCTGCTACTTCTGTGATTGTTAGATGGCTACTCAGTGGAGTTCCTGCACCCTACTAAAAGTACAGAAATCAAAACTGTAAATCAGTAAGCCAGAGGAGAATTGGAGTGCAAGGCCTTGCGGGAGGTATGGTCAAAGTTCCCCTGATAAGGCTGATGTGGTTAGGATATACCTGTTTCATAGTTGAAAGTACACAGGTGAGCATTGCAGCCAGCATTACATCTGACAGCCCTAACCTGATGGATCAGGTACTCATTTTGCAGCTAGGTCAAGTGGCGGTGGCATTTTAGCACAAGATTAAGTGAGACTCAAACCCACAATTTTAAGATTGCAGCCGAGCACATTAACAGCTCAGCCACTGCAGAAAAGGTGATGATTTTAAATTAGCAAGCAGAATGGGTGGTTCCTGAAAGGCACAGACACCTCTATTTGAAGGGATGGGGAAAAAGTACAAAATGTTCAGCCTCTTGTTTCAGGTTCATAGAAATTGGCACCTGATGAGTGTCTGAAATCTTTGGGCATGTGACAAACACCTGACTTGCTCTTTGTGTGTTTCTATTCCAGAGAGGATGGCAAAGAGGCGCTCAAGTTCTACACAGACCCCTCATACTTCTTTGACCTTTGGAAAGAGAAAATGCTACAGGACACCAAGGATATCATGAAAGAGAAGCGGAAGCACCGGGTGAGGAAATGGGTCATTGTTGCTGCATGTTAGCAAAGAAATAGGAGATAAGACAAGGCAGGAGAAAATGCCAGAAACTCATAAGACCCAGTTTCTCTCCAAAATCCAAGACTGCACTTTCAGGATCTTTAGAGAGGATATGGTCAAGTTGAAAATTATACTTTTCAAAAAATGAATTGTTGCTTGTTACTATTATCCTTGCTCACTAAAACAGATATAAAAATCTGATCTTCCAAATTTCACACCCTTTGGATGGGGGCAGTCACTTCATACCCTGTCCAGCAGTGGACAAACCATAGCTTGCAGGCCAGATGCAGCCTGCGGGAGCCTTTCATCAGGCCCTCCAGCTGCGCCTGACTGGAGCACACCACCTGCTCCCCATCACTCTTGGGCCTGATCTGTGTTGCCAGAGAAATTCATCAACCAGAGATATACAAGCTACATAGAGTTCCTTGCATATTTTCCATTGACTTCCTAACTTCTACCTGTCGCAGTGTCCCCACTATGCCATGCCGATAGGCAATGCCGTCATGTCCAATGTAGCGTTACTCCTTTTGTGGGGTGGATTAACTGTGTCTACTTTCAGATTGAGTGACTGAGTGGGTCTCCACTGCCACCATTTGATCCTGCAGAATTGATCCAGCAGTGTTGAGAGTTGTCATAGACGTATCCTCAGACCCTCTTCAGTACTCTTGCAGGCATCTCTGTTTAGTATTGAAGCATTCTATTTCCTACTTTTGGCACGCTTTGATATACCTAGAATATCACCAATCCCTTTTGAAGGGAAGTGAGTGTGCCTGTTCTGACAGCAGTGAAGGGGTTAAGTTTAAAGATCCAGTTGCTCTTAAGAAGCATTTAAGCTATGTAAAACTTGAAAGGGGGGGGAACCCCAATCAACCCCCCATAATGCCCGCCCTGCCAAAAAAAAAACAAAAAAAAAACCCACCAAACCACCACACTGGCCCAGGTGCTGCACTTGAGTGGCCTTTTAACAGTAGTGTTATAAGGCACACTGCATTAAGATTTATTTACTATAGCAAGGATTAGTTTGAAGAAATTTCACTTATTTTTAGCAGTTGTGAATCAAATCTCAAAGTAGATCATGAGCTTCCAGTCAGAGCACAAGAAAGGGGCTTGGTATGTCAGAATCCTAGGAATGAGGTTGGTCTTAGATCAGTGGACAGGTGTCAGAGTAACAAAAACCCCACTGAACAGTTGCTGCTAATTGGCTTCCGTGTTGGCAACCTGAATACGGAGACCAAAGATGCAATAGGAGCTTGTCTGCAATGTAAATTACAGCATGGCAAGCCAGAGTGTGATTCTTGTTGCTCAGTAACATGCTGGGTTGATCCTGTAGCACTCTGGGACTTTGATTGCACTGTAACAGTTTTAGCAAGAGGCCTTAGTGCATTGCATGCTGGTATGCCACAGCTACACACCCTAGCTTCGTGCACATTCACATGCCATTTAGGCAAGCCCCAGCCTACAGAAACTGATCTGTCCCTCCACACCAGAAATGATCTCTCCTGGCCATAACTGAGGCACACTGGCTGGAGAGCACTGGGGGAGCCCATAGTTGCAGTGCTGCCTAAGTAGTAGCTGTTCTGCAGACAGGCCTTTAGTATCTCGATCTGTCAGTCTCAGAGCTTGATGAACAATTGGAGCACAGCAAGGTAAATCTACCTCACGCTAGCCTGCTGTGCACTAGTTCAGGTAGCACACGGCTGTCTAGTTCAAGGTAGATTGACACTCCATCTTGCCACACATTACCTGTTCAATTAGATATATCTTTATCCTTCCTCCTTTACTGGAATCACTCTAGTATGCTCTCGACAAATCCCAAGATGCGTTTAACCTCTTTAATTGTTAGTTGGCCCTGTCTCTATTCCTCTGCTCCCAATCAGATGAAATACAGGCAGACTAAACCCAAAGAAGCTTTTGGTTCTAATGGGCCTTTCTTTCCTTTTCTTTCTAGAAAGAGAAGAAGGATAACCCCAATCGAGGGAATGTGAATCCACGGAAAATCAAGACCCGGAGGGAGGAGTGGGAGAAATTGAAAATGGGACAGGAGTTCGTTGAGTCGAAGGACAAACATGGACCTTCTGGGTAAGGGAAGCCAGTTGTTTAGTCAGCTCTCTGAGAGAGGGAAGCAGTCTGCCATTGTTGATTGTAATGCAGTTCACAATGGCTCTGCAGATTTTCCAGATTTGCTGTGCCATGAGGATCGATACCACTGCTAATCAGGTTCTCTAAAGTAACTCTGCTTGTTGATTTAAAACTTGGGGAATACATCAGGAAGCTAAACAGTTTAAACACTGTGGCACAAGTGGTCTTCAGAAGCAAATCTACTTCTGCTCTCAGCTCCTTTGTCCCACAGATGGAGGAACATCTAGGCTTAGCCCTTTTACCTCATAACCACTTATTCCTTTACAGCTGGGTCACCTGTTTTTCTGGCCCAGAACAGTATTAAAAAGGCCCAGAAGCAGTATGTTTGAGCATGAGAATGTGCTATGGAGAGAGGAATACATACTTCATGGTGTGCTTCCAAATGCACAGAAGTTCTTCTGGCATTAGGCTCTTCTGGGGTTCAGGGGGAGTTGGTTGTGGTCTGCAGAGAGGGGGTATTCCCCATCATAAGAAGTCAGCGAGTAAGGTGATGCTGGGCCTTCTCTCGCAGGTTCTCACAGCAACACTCAAGGAGTTGAAGTGAGAATTTTAGTAGCTCTGTCTCCTTATGGCTATGAGCTGAATTAATTTAGTAGCTCTCATGATGAGGAAAGCTGGTAAGCAGAATAGGCAGATGTTCCCAAAAATCACTGCTTTATGTGTCTGGGGTTTTTTTTCCACATGGGGAAAGAATTTTCTTAACTTTACATTTTGGTGGTGGAGGCTCTGTTTCTTTACTGCTTTTCCACAGGCCGTGCTTTAGGACTTTTTTTCCCCACCCATGCAAGTTTTTGTGGTTTTTTTTCAGCTACATATCTCTCTTTAGTGCCTCCAGTTCAGGATTTAATTTAACCTTTGACACCAGTCTGGCAGGACACAAACTGAATTCCCAAAATGCACTTCCCAGCATACTCTTTTCTTGCAGTTTGTGGCTCTTTTTGCATAAGAAAGCATTGTTTTATCACACATTGGATATTTAAAAATAAACTGCTTCTATTTTAATAGGAGAATCAATTGACTTGAGACCAGGCAGGAGTGTGACTTCTTTGCTTTCAATATTTCCCAATACAGATTTCTCCCATGCCTTTTAGTTCTCTGTGGGCTCTGATCAGAGGTTTGAAGAATGTTTTTGTTTCATTGCTTGGAGGGATCTGTGTGACAGAGGCTCTCAGGAATCATGCCTGGGCCCCTTCTGCTCGCCACTGTTCACAGCTATCTGTGGACTCTGCCTCAGTCCAGTCTCCACACTCCAGTGTAGTGAGCTCCCAAATCCAGTCTCCAGAGGGCTGACCCCTGCTGCCTGGAACTCTCTCTCTGGGATCCCCCTCCCCTGGAAGGGTCCTGGGGAGCACCTCGATGACCCAAAGGGCCCACCACCCCGCTTTCCATCAGAAGGGATTCTCAGCCAGTGTGGAAGCCAGAAGTGTTGATTAGATCTTAGAATCACACCACAGAAAGACATGGATAGCTGATCAACTAAAGGTTACAGCTGTGGCCCACTGAAGGGAACACAAAGGTGTGCTCTGAGGATCTACTCCTTTAGTTTAGACTCGCCCCATGGCACTGCCTCCTCCCCACATCCCTCTACAGACTTCCCTAGCTCCTCCCTCCTTGATCCTGAACTGCCACAACCTGTGTGAACCAGCTGGGTTTGGAGTGGGGTGGGGGGAGGGTCTTGTCTGGATCTACCTACATGTGACTGGGGAAGGCCTATCCACCCTCCATTGGTCCCTGTAGTTAATAGTTACACACCCAAGTCCAGGGCCGGCACTGGGGATTGTTTCTGGGCCCCATCCTTCCCCCCCCCCCCCACAGCAGAGCGATGCTGGCGCAGACTAGTGACATTATCAGGCAAACGCTATGGTGCTGTCCCCTTTTGGTCCCCCTCAAATGCCAGCGCCCCCCTGCAACACGGGTTGCTTACCATCTAGCGCCGGCCCTGCCCAAGTCCCATCACCAAAAGACACAAGCAGAAAAGCAAGGGAAACTGAGGCACAGCACATAATACTCAGAGATAATCCCAAGAGTATCTCCTCTTTGTCAGAGTATGTCAAAATTGAGGGTGGCCCAAAGGAAACAATTGGATTCTTTAGTATTTGCTTATGATTTGTCCCCAATGTTCTAAATGCTTTGCAGACATTCATGAGGGGCCTAATGGCACATGGTCACATTAGGATTTTTATGCTGCCATCAAGAATGAGACCCTATGAAGTCCAGGTTTTCCCTCATAATCCAGCCTTAAATGTGACTTCTTACAAAGTCTGAAACTAATAGAAATATTTGTTTTATGTTTAAAAAAATACAAATATTCTCTTGCACTGCTGGCAAGCCATGCGCTGAATTATAGTGCTGATGCTTAAAAATCTGAAAATAAATTTGTCTGAAGGCCAGTAGAGTACAAAAGTGAGAATATGTAGTCAACTTCCATTGTCCAATGTGAGATGCACAGCAAGTGAACAACCATAACTAGTGACAGTGAATTTTCAATGTCCACAAATTGGAACAGTTCCTAGTAATCTATGATGATTCTGGAAATGTAGATAAGGAAGCATTTTGTATACAAATCTATAATTTAGTATTTGAAGGTGTGCCTTTTAAATTAATGATTTGTATTACAGTAGTCATGGCATTCTCAAACTGGAGGCTGTGACCCTTCTAGGGGTTATGACGTTAAGGGAGTTGCGAGCTGTCAACCCCTGTACATGTTGGTAAGGGTGGCACGACATGGGGGAGTTGTCACAGCATGAAATAGTTTGAGGCACTCCCAGCAAAAAGAAGTTTGAGAATCCCAGGTTAAATCAAGACGGGGGGGGTCCATTTTGTTGGGGTTTTAAAGTGGTATATGAGATGTTCCTGCTAGAAAAACTTTATAGTCTGAGTCTTTGAGTGAGGTGGTTTCTGTAGGGTTCTGATAGTATTATTTGTGACCAAGTTGTCTGCTTTGCTTTGCTGTGTCCCTGGTTTCGCTCCCCTGACACTCTGGGCTGAAACTGTTCTCTTTTGTGTGGGAGAGGAGGAAATTGGGTATATCTGTCTCGTTGGTTTCAATTTTAGATATCCATCTAACATGGTGTATCAGAATGGCAGCATTGGCTCAGATGAGACCATGGACACGAGTTACTATCCACCACCACCACAGTCTGCTTCTGTCTCACCGCCATCTCCCTCCTTCCCAGATGACAGCCTGCCTCCGCCACCCTTGGATTTTAGGTAAACCTGTGGTATCCATTAGGTCTTGGAGAACAATAGGTGGTACAAAGTGATGGGGTTAACTGGTCTAGTGAAACCCACTAACACAGGGATGTCCAGCCTTTTTGGGTGAGGGGCCACATTGCAGTTCTTTTCTCAGGTGGGGGGTGGTGAGAATTTTTGATAGTTGAGACGTATAAATTGATCTTATTAATAAACTTTAATAAAATAAGTGATATTTGGCATTGCTTTTGCTTGTACTGTGTACAGAGGACAAGGGGGGCAGGGCAGGGTGTGGGGAGCATGGCAGAGGAGTGGAGGGGAAGAAGGATGAGGTGGGGCAAGCAGAGCAGCTGGGTGGCAGGACTCAGCTACTTTCTGACAGGGACCCCACCAACTCTGCTTTCCTCACACCCTGCCAAGCACTGCTCAGGGAAAGAAGAGCAGTGCTGTGGAGAGAGAGAGAGGAGAACGGAGTCAGGCAGGACAGAAACCCTGGCAGTTCTGCAGTGGTCACAGGTTTGGGCATTGGGCATCTCTGTACCAGAAACATTGATGGGTAGCAATTTCTACAGAAGAGTTTTGCCACTAAGGTCAGGGGAAGGACAGGGGTGCTGGCATTAGGGGTGTGAGAAGAGAGCAGAACTGGGGGGCTGTCCAGTTCAGGAAGTAGTTGGGTCCCGCCAACCAACCGCACTGCTCCCCTGCCCCCTTCATCGTCTCAGAAGTGCCACAGTTTGTCCCACTGTGTTCTTCTCACCCCTCACTCAGCACTGCTCTCCTTCCCCTGGATTCCGCTTTTCCTCAAGCTTAGTCCCCCCCCCCCACCCCCAATTGAGCACAATGCCACCTCAGCTCATGCACCCGCACCACATAGCACCTTGGTAGCTCACCTTTCCAGGCTTTTGTGGCAGCACTCCACAGGCTGGATGAAAGCCCTTAGCAGGCCAGAGTCTGGCCCCTGGGCTGCAGGTTGGACAAGCCTGCACTAACATAAACACTGCATGGAGACCCAAGCAAACCTGTGTGTTAAAGTGTACAGAATGTATGACCCCCTCCTTAATTTTTAGATTCATTCAATGTACATAAAATTCACAGCAAGAAAACACCCAGCAGTATAGAGTCATAGAGTTCAAGGCTGGAGAGGACCACTAGATCATCTAATTTGACCTCCTGCATGTCAGAGGCCATCAGCACCATCCACCACCCATGTATTAAACCCAACAAACAAAGCAAACTATTACAGTCTACTGGAGACTAGATCAGTGGTTCCCAACCTTTTCTCTGCCGTGGCACACCTTGATACCTTCAAATTTTTCAAGGCACATCACCATTAAAAACTCATGAATATTCAAATTAACTCGTTACCTATGAATATTCACGAGCCATGCCACAGTGTTTTGGAAATGCTCCTATGTGGGGTGGCAGAGCAGGGGTGGCAAAATGCGGGAGGTCAGGTGTCGTGTGCAGTGGCAGGAGTGAGTGTGGGGAGCAGGGAAGGGATGGCAAAAAAAGGACAAGGGCAGCCATATGGGGAACAACACAAGGGTGGCAAGAGAGGAGAGAGAAAGGGAGAACAAGAGTGGCTTCGTGGGGAACGGGAGAACCTGGGGAGAGTGGGAAGGTACGGCAGGGGAGCATGGCACAACACCCACTTCCCCCTTCTCCACAGTGGCTCCCTGCCACCCAGGGCAAATCCTCACCCCACTGCTGCTCCCTCCCACCCCAGTGGATCCCGTCGTCTCCTCCCCCAGTGCCCGCTGTCTGTGATGGACCCTCCCATCACTGCAGGGCCCAGAACTAGGCCTCCAGCCCTCAGCTACAGGCACCCCATCCTCCAGCTACACACACCCCCAACCAAATAGCCACCCCACAATCCCAGCTACACATCCACTCCCACCTACCTCTGCTGCGCGCACACACCTACTGTACACAACCCCCAGCAGCCCTCCCCCACAAAGCCCTTACCCTGGGCTGTTTGCAGACTGCCTGACACAAGCTTCCCTGCCTTGCAGGGGGAGACTCACACACTCCTAGTCTCCTGCCCCTCTCTGCCAGCTGAGCCTAAAGTGGAGCCACCAAAATGCTGTGTTCAGGCTGCTCCTGCTATTTTTAGGGGGACCTCTGAAACGCCACGTTCCAGTGCCTTCCTCTATTTTTAGGAGGTCCAGAAGGCTGCCTGCCTAAAAATAGGGGGTCCCGGAACTGTGTTTCAGTGCCCTCCACCTTACTTTAACCCCTGCCTTTTCCCAGCCCTGCACAGTCCACGTGGCTGGGCTGAGCAGGGAAGGAACTTTAACTCCAGCTCTTGGGGATGCTCATGGCACACTTTGGGTGTTGCCGTGACACACTGGTTGGGAACCACTGGACTAGATTATTACTCAGACAAAGGAGAGAGAGGATGAAGATGCACTAGGTCCAAGGATTTCCCAGGAGCAGGGAGTTAAGTGAGAGAGAGACCCTATGATCCTGACTGGGAGTGGGGGAGGGGGGTTGCTGTAGAGGAAGGCAAAAACCCCAAAGGACACAGCCAATGTGACCTTAAGGAAAATTCCTTCCCAATCTTACATGTGGTGGTGAGTAGTCTCTGAGTATGTGACTAAACTGGCCAACTAAGCAACTTTTAGAGCCACCTCAGAATCCTGACCCTCCCAGTCTAACAGCTCATTTCTAGCTGTAGTCGTATCGGATGATTCAGAGGAAGAAGCAGATCAAAAGAAAACCCCCAGAATGTTTTGGAGAGGGAAGGGAATCCCTTTGTGATCAGTCAGTGGCTGGCTGAAAACCTGAAGCATGAGCTCTTCAGAATGTTAGACGTAACCTGGAAGTGAGCTCCAGAACTGGTGGGCACTGCCCACTACTATCACAAGCAACTCCATCATACAATTACACTCTTAAATTTATCCAACTCTATTTTAACTAAGTAAGTTATAAAGCCCCAAACTTGCTTCCAGGATTGTATACTGCACTTACTCTGTATTCTCCACATGTAGGCTTAGGAAGCACACATCTTCATAGAATCAGGGTTCTGTTAAAGAATCTTGGCCAGGTTTTGGGTACGCCACCGACTTTCTCCCTCTTCAAATTCAGATGCTTTGGCGCATGTGCTCCTGCATCTCCAATAGCACTCTGTATGGCAAGTCCCTGTTATGGGGTTCCTACACTGTCACCACTCTCCTGCTCTGATCCTTGCAAATACAGAGTGTGGGTGCCATGAGACTTCATAGCTTGAATTCTCTGAACTCAATCCTGCCAAATGTTGAGTGTCTTCATCAAGGGTTGCGAGTGTCCTCATTCCACAGAGATATAAATGTGTGTCAAGGATGCTCCTGTCCTGCCAGATCAGGTCCATTACTCAGCAACTCCAGAATGGCTCAATACTAGCTTAAATCACAGATGTCTAAATTAGGGTATCTTTTAAATAGTAGGAACCAGAAAAGTGGGGCAAGGGTAAATTATATACAGGGAATAAGTGACTGACAAATGTTCTAGTATTGTCTTGACTAAAACCATCAAAAGGCAACATAGCTTGTGAGTTTGAATTGCCAGTACAACTTGTCATGGCCAGAGATGGGCACTCCATCCCGCATTTGCCCTCCAGGTGAGGGGAGATGGAGGCTTCAGATGTAAATGGATAAACCAGAGCTTAAATCAAGGACTGCACGCTGAATCTTTCCTTTGAAAATTAGCAGGGATTAGATCAACCTTTCTTTATACGATGACCAATAGCCTCCAGCGCAGATCAGATCAGCATCATTGTATGTGCATTGGCCAGGTTTAGAAGCCAAAGCATTCCATTTGCTAGCATTCAGCTGAGGCTTCCTTTTAACAATATGTAAACTAGTCACGTAGCACTTTCTCAGTACTAGTGCTTCCTGCTAATGGAGAGTTTTATTCAGTCATTTATGAATCTTTATATTCCTTCAGTGTGTATTGGATCCTCTTGCCTGGCTTTCCTAGATCCTTGGCAAGAGGCAGCAAATCATCACCAGTGCTCCAGTAAAAGATCAGTGAATGGGACCATACTAATGTGTGTTAAGGACAAAGGTTATCTTGATAGACTTCCTTGCTTAGCAGCTCAGTGGATACAAGAGGACTGGCATTGCTCTAGAAGATTCTGAGCTGAGAGAGTGGTCTGGGCTCTGGGCTGTGATGCAGAGATTTGGTGTTTGGCTTGCACCACGCACTGTTACTGTGTCAGGACTTCTGGGAGTGTTTCTGTCAGCTACAGTGTCACCTATCAGCTGTTCTGTTTGCTAAGAGTAATATGTCAGGACAGTCAGCATCAGAGCCTTGGAGAACATCAGTAGAAGATGGAAGTTGGAAGTGGTATTTGGACAAACTCCTCTCTCATTTCCCTAAAGCTGAGTTGATATCTAAGCTGAGCTCAAAGCTAATAGTATTTTCTCTCTCTCCTTCTCTCTCTTTCCTCTTACGACAGCTATCCAGTGGACAACCAAAGAGGTTCTGGTTCTGGAGGACAAAAAAGATCCAGTCTGGTCAGTCCAAGTCATCCTCCACCAGCTCCTCCAGTTGCGTCCCCATTAGGGGCCAGACCTGGCTTTGCTCCACCTCTTGCTCCTCCCCCACCACCACCAATGGCAGGATCCTCCCCGCCACCACCTCCTGTGGGATTTCCAGCTTCAGGGATGCCGCCACCACCATCTCCATCCTCCTTCCCTCCTCACCCTGAGTCTGCTGTGCCTCCTTCACCACCACCACTTCCAGCAGCAGAATACTGTATTGTGCCTCCACCTCCAGTACTGCAGCCAGCAATTGGTGCTCCTCCCCCACCTCCTCCTCCTCCTCCTCCTGGTCCCCCGCCTTTGTCTTCCAGTGCCATGGATGGCACATCAGCTCCACTTCTGCCTCCAGACTCCTCAGCCTCCAAACCAAAATCTTCTTTGCCTCCTGTGAGTGATGCCAGAAGTGACTTGCTTTCTGCTATCCGTCAAGGTAAAAGCTGGCTATGATTTTTTGCATATCCTCTTTCTCACAAGTCTAACTATTGTATCCTGTGCGAGGGGTCCCAGGGTATGGGAACCTAGGGTCCATACCTTGGGCTGCACTACTGCTGGGCCCTCTCCTTGTGCGACGTACTGTGGTGATCTAACCCAAAGAGAATCTCAACTGCCCTTTAGTTTTAAGCCATTGCTGTTTGTCCTGCAAGGATCAGTGCAACTGACAAGCTGCAGTCAACTGCCTTTAGATGAGCAGCCTGTAGTACGCAGGACAAGTTTGGAAAGCACAAACTCCTCAGGCTTCCTAGGGTCACTCTTGCTCCAAACCTACATCAGCTGGTCAGTGGCTTGACCTCCATGCCCATGTCAGGGCATTTGCAGTGTCAGGCTTGCCCAGTGCAATGTAGGCACTGAGCGTGCCCTGCCCATGGCTATTCAGGTCTAAACTGGAGCATCATATCCCTGTAGGCCGCATGTACTCTCAAGCCATTGTGTGACCACCTCACTTCTTTCCCTTGCCAGGCTTCCAGCTCCGCAAGGTGGAGGAGCAGCGGGAACAGGAGAAGCGGGACGTTGTGGGCAACGACGTGGCAACGATTCTCTCTCGCCGCATCGCTGTGGAATACAGCGACTCAGAGGATGATTCATCGGAGTTTGATGAGGATGACTGGTCTGATTAATGGGAGTCCTCTCCTCCTAGCTGAATTGACCCCTTTCTTAAAGAGCCAAGTACTTCCCAGGTTGCCAAAATCTTTTACCTTTTCCTGTCTCCTCCAGTAACTGAAGATGCACCAAGGGGTGTCAGTAAATCTCCACTGACTTTGGCAGGACTTGCGCTCGCTTGTCTGAAAGGTCTCCTCGGAGATGCTGAAAATGTTTTCCAGCAGGAGGGGGATTGGTGCTTCCCCATGAAAGGGAACTTAAACCATCAGATTTGCAATGCCACAGAACAAAGCATGGTCAAACATCCTTCTGGGTGGTTATTTCTAAAGATCAGCAACCCTGTGGGTGGTAGTCAAAGCACTCTTTAACAGAAGGGCCTTTTCAGCCAGTTTTCTCATTGCAGTAGCCTATAGGATAACAGACATAAACCGTTGCTTCCTCCCCAGTTAATACTGGGAATACTGCTAGAAAATGGGCTTAAAATGTCTCTTCTAGACTGCACCCCATTATTAAATAATCCTTTGAATAGTCCATCTTTTTGGTGATGGATGCACCATTTTTTCCAGCATTTCAGTGCTAACCCACATAAAATCTCTCAAGTCGTGGGTTTGCAGGGTGGATTATTTGGAAATGGGATGGGGGGGGGTTGTTTTCCTTAAAGCCACCTCTGCCACCTCCAGTATCCTGGTTTTGTGCCCTCAAAACTGCTGAGAGAGGCGGAACTAAGAGACTCAGCCTTAGCAGAACGCTAACCTAGCTGCCCACTCTGGGTATGCAGAGGCATTACCAAGTCAAGAACTTTCCTTGCTGCCTCTCATGCGCCACGGGAACTAAGCAGTGACAGCCAGGACTCATTGAGTTC
This sequence comes from Podocnemis expansa, assembly GCA_007922195.1. Lineage (NCBI taxonomy): Eukaryota > Metazoa > Chordata > Testudines > Podocnemididae > Podocnemis > Podocnemis expansa. The sequence goes on along the minus strand of VOCP01072418.1, from coordinate 21,292 downwards.
TACCTGATCTGCTGTGCCAGCAAGGTTTTCCTTGGTTACTTAGTGAGCTCTACAGTGTGTCTGAAGCAGGAGCTGTAGCCAGTGGCATTGGGTGGGGAGGAAGGAGCTCTTGAGTGCTGAATAGAGTTCAGGCTCAGTTGGCATTGTGTCTACAATTAACTTACCAGCCAGCGCGAGGAGGAGAGGCATCAGTGTCTCATATGGGCTACGCAGGGCATCACTTTGGTCAGTCTGAATGCAGGTGCTTTTCACTGAGGTCAGTGCACTTTATGCAGGGACTTGAGCAGCAGAAAATGCCAGTATTCAGCCCCTGCCACTGTCTCCTACTCTGATGCAGGGGGTTACGTGTTGCAGGGTCTGCCTGTAGACTGAGTTGGCCATTGGTAACATCACACCTTGCCTATGTTAGCGGTTTTTCATCACTTCACATCCATAGACCAGTAGTAAATTCTCAGAAAACATTCTCTCCTTTACTAGATAAACTTATAAATTCCTGAGCTGTTCTTGTAAGATGTGTTACAGGGGAGGTGTAGAAATGAGGATTTTTAGATTAGATGACTTAGGTTTTATTGTTTTTGTTACTTTATTAAGTTGAGCGCAAGCATCTCCAACAGGATGGATGCAAAGATCTCTGTGAGGCAGATGCTTTTTCAGTGTCTTGTCTGGGCTTGACTGTCCAAGCTTCATTCCGTCTGACATAAAAGAGCTGTTCAAGTGGTGGTTTCATAGAGATCCCAGCCCATGTGATATATGGATCCATCTATGATGGGAGGGACTGTGCAAGTGATCCCTCTGACAAGATGGCCAGCTCTCCATCCTCTGCCTTCACTTTTCAAAAGTATTTTGCCAACATGTGCCTCTCCTTCCCTTCCCTTCCCTTCCCTGTATGCCTTGCCTTATTGCTGCTTTTGGACATCAAAACAAAGTAATCACTAATATATGGGACACCAAATACAGCCAAAGGCTGTCATATTGCCAGAAAAACCCCTTGGGTTTGTTTTTTGTTAGTGTTTAAATTCTTTTCTGCATTCTTACTGTCTTCTTTAGTGCCTTTCCCGTTTACAACCTTTGACCTAGAGACTAACTGAACTGACCTAGATCATAGGTTTCTCTCAACATCAGGGGACCACATTTGTGGATGCAGGTGTTGTCATGCTCCAGTTTGACTGCAAGTACCAGTGAGATGAATTTATGATACTTCTGCACAGCTATATTTTGGTCGCAAACCAAATGAAAAGTAGAATCTGTGAAGGACATAAGTAGTGAAATGTATGCTGCTTTCTGATGGGAGAAGAGCATGCAAGCAATGTTCCTTCCAGTGCTCCAATGCCAATAAGGTATGATGATGCACTCAATGGCAGTGGAACTTAAGAAGGCAAGAATGCCAAACTTGGGTTCATTTAAAATTCCTGTGGCTCCACCAGCCTGCATTTCATGAGGGGAAGCTAGTCCTCCTTTCACTCAGACCTTTGACAGCTGTGATGTATCTTGTGATCTTAAGTAAACAATCCAGCCATGTGCAAGCTGCCTGTTGGATTGTGAAGAAGGAAGGGTAATGCCAGCCTGTTCTGTGAACAGCCTCATGGCTTTTTCTATTGTTGTTCTAGACGTTCTATGCAATAAAGCCTGCCCATTTGTTCTAGGGTAGCCATAAAGGAGTACTGCTCATTGGGGAGCCATCAATGGGAGGAACAATATTTTCCTTAAGTCTAATTTAAGCACAATTGTGCTTTAAAAATAATTGGGGTCCATAGGAGTGGATTTGAAACATAGATCTTCAATCTGGGGGACAGTACTGAGAGGGGAAGATAATTGGTGCAGAAACAAGCTTTCTGCCACATGTGGCTGTACCCATACAGCATGTGCTTGGCTCAGCAGTTTCCTGATCGCTTGGTTGGTGTAGGGTGTTCTTAGCTCATTTCATTTTAACATATTGGGAGCATACAAAACAACACAGTGAAGGCAACTGCTAGTGTTGAGCAAACTTGGGGTTGAGAAGAAGAGGCTACTTTGTTTTTCAGTAGGTGTCTGGGCATACCTCTGTATTTCTATCCCAGTCTAACCCAGGTCACTGGACTCCTGTAGAAATGCAAATCCAGGACAGCCATCTAGCCAGCACTTATGTTGGGAGTTGTTTGCCAGTGGTGCCTGGCTTTGTCCTTTCACAGAATATGTTTGGACAGGGCAGGGTGCCTTTCCTTGAAGATTCTGGTTAAGTATTTTCTCTGTTCTCAGCTGTAGTGCCTGGCTGTCTGTCACTGCATTCTCTTTTCCCTCCCCCCACTTGCACATAAAGTTGTGCCTACTACAGGTTTCCAGGCTTTAGCCTGCAAGCTCATCTGCAGTCAGTGACCTTCATTGCTTCTCTCCTTATCACAGTGCACCAGACCAGATCCAGGGAAGGGGCTCTTGGAAGTCCCCAATGGCATGAAACCGCGTGAAGTATAACTTCACAACAAAGAGAATTGCAGTCCATGGACTTCATATATACCTGCTTTATAAATACCTGCCCTGCACAGGGCAAGCACAACTCATAGCTGCCTTGGGTCAGGTTTTTTGTCCTGTTTATTTTTTAAAGCCTTGAAGTGGGATGCGGATCAGACTGTATTACTGTATTAACATGATTCCTTTTGATTCATTTCTGAAACTAACCAATTTTGTTCCTGTCTAGAATGATTTAGAGCTAGAAAAGCCATAAAGCTCCTGAAGTGCCTTATTTCTTATATGATATATATTTATAAAGAGTAATTATTCCATTTATATGCTAGGGGGTCTGCTCTGGGCAAAAGGTGTGGTGGTGGGGAAAGAGATGCCCCATGTCTTAAAGGGAGCCACATAAGTCTTAGTATCAAAGGAGAGAGGGGTTGGCAAACGATTCTCTGGGTTGTGACCAGTGGGGGGGTTACTCCTTTTCAGACCAAAGGAAAACAGTGAATTATCAAAGGGCAAGTCTACACTGACAGCAGTAAATTCTGTTTCCATTGTTCAATCAACCTGAAAGTCGAAGCAGTAAGTCTGCCCCCTCGAGAAGAGTAGCGCTGAATTGAAGGGAAGGTATTTCCCTTTGACTTAGCACAGTGGAGACACCGCAGTGAATAGGCATTAGGATGTCAGTGAGATGTGCATGTTATTTTATATGGCTTGTGTATCTCTGACTGTCACTGAATTCCGCAGCCAGTGTAGACCTGGCCAAAAACTAACCTGCTTGGTCTATGGTGCAGGCAGCCACTGATGGAGGTACATAAACTACATAGAGTAGCTTGCTATCTCTGGTCGACTTAAGATTTCCTTACTGCTGTGTCTGCCCTGTGCTGCATCTACAGGAAATGCTCTCTAGTCAGTGCAGCGTTACTCTTTGAGGAGTGAGGGGAAATTTACTGCAGGGGCCAGGGAGCACATCTGGGATCAATTGTGCAGATCTCTGTTGCCTGCTGCATTGATCCATGGAGCCCAATGCAGTATGGCAGTGTAGACATACCGTCTGTTAAAACCTCACCAGCAAAACACCTGAAGTCCTTGGCACTGAGGTTAATGACTTGTTTTACCTCACAGAGTGAACATTGATGGTGAGATTCTAGTTGGTTATGCCAGTGTAAATCTGGAGTAACGCCACTTCAGGGAGTAGCACTGCCTTTACATCTATATAACTGGATTCAGAATCCAGCCTTCTCTGTTTTTCCTACTGGTGTCAGGTGCTGTTTAGCCAAGCTTTCATACTGCTTTTTTATAGACTTCTTGGTCTCTCCTCCCTCCTCATTCTTGCCTTCCAGGTGAAGATTCCTATTTCCAATTTTTGTAAAATATGTGAAAAAAATCTTTTAAATGTAAACTTTAAAAGACAAATCTTGATAAAGCCTTTCTATCCAATCAACACTTGTGTTCATGTTCCTTTGATGTATGGGATAACAGGTTTGGAATGATGCCTCTAGGTGATGGAAGAGATGGGTCTTTGTCCTCTATTAAGGCTTTGAGGATGGTGGTCCCGAGAGAGTGGTTTGAGGCCATATCATGTGACTGTGTGAGCACTTTGGAGTTAACAACAAACTGACTAAAATTGTTCCTAAGGGGCAGCCATGTTAATCTAGTTCAGTAAAACAAACAAGGAGTCCTTTGGCACTTAGACTAAAATTGCAATCAATATCCAGCTGCTATGAGTAGCTTATCTTTACCCACTAGTTCCTTTGCCCTGGTCTGGACCAAGAATGTCAGAACGGGATTATGGGTGATACCATGTCAATGCCTTGTACCTCTTTAGCCAAAGTATCATGTACTGTGTGCCTTTAAGACCATTGTATTGTAACCTGAGACAGAGCATCGCTGGCTGGGGGAGGGACTCAGGGCATGGGCCCAGGCCCCAGATCTTGGGATGGGGCCACCGCGGCTACCAGCAGCCAGGCCCCGCACCCCTGGCACGGGATGGGGTCGCCGTGGCCCCCAGTGGCCAGGCCCCGGATCCCCGACCGGGGAGGGGGCTGCCGTGGCCACCAGCAGCCAGGCCCCGGATTGGGCCGGAGATCTGGGGCACTGGTGCTGGGGTTCGGGGCACGTGCCCCGGAGTGCCCAGAGCCAGCAACGCCCCTGACCTGAGAAGCTCACCACTGAAAGTGTTAATAAGAGCATTAAACCAGTCCGGCTTTTCTATCACAAGGTTTTACAGATCCCAGAGTCCTTTACAAACACTATCCATACAAAAAATCTCTTAACTGCTGAAATGCAGCTACCTCTGGGTGTGGGACTGCTTGTTTTACAGCATAACAGCACCAGGAAGGGACATATTCAGGGAAACAGGCAAACTTGTGCATGGACATTAAAGAACCTGTGGTATTTCTCACAAGGTGTAGGGTAGCCACTTCAAATATGCTGTATCATGTGCTGTTCATTTAGCACAGATAGAGGACTTGCAGCCTAGCTGTATTATGCTTGGGTTGCTCTCTCATTGAGTGTGTCTTGCAAAGGACTTGCTGAGTTCACCTATTGCATTAATATGTTGCAGGTTGTGTAGCGGCAAAGAAAACTTTTGCCTCAAACTCTGTCCCACTTTTACCACAGATTCAGGCCTGAATTTGCTAATATGTGGAATTCCCATAGACTTCTGTGTTCACTCATGCTTCTGCAGCATTGTGTCTGTTCACAGGTTGTCAATGTAATATAGTCTCTGCTGCAAATCCTTATTAAACTAATTTGTGTGTGATTCCTGCCAGCTGAGCCTCCAGCCCAATTACTGCAGAACTACTTGGGAGATGCTCTTAAGAGGGTGTGGGGGGGGGGTATTTATGTTTGGCCCATCAGTCTCAAGCCTGATTGTTGCCCTTGAAATTCACTGGCTATCAGAAAAGCCCATCTTGGACATAGAAAGGGCAGTCTTAGCTATGTCAGTTTGTCCTAAAGCTGAGATCTAGATGTGACTTGATTTGTCATTAGTAGATAAGGCCCGAGGTTGGTGTGAAGCTCCTGTTTTCGGGAGGACAGCCTGACATACAGAAATTTCACGTTCTTGCAGTTACTAATCCCTCACAAATTAGCTTTTCCTCTTCCAAAGGCTGCTAGCCTGTGAACTCCCTAATAGCAGCAGATGCCCTGCTCAGTAGAAAGCTCTTAATACCTCGTTCTCCTCCCTGTGGATCCCATCATCTGTACTTGTAGTCACTGTACTCTCTACCTGGAAGGCTGTGTCCTTCCTGAATTGGAACAGCCTGGCTGCAAGGACAGGAGTCTTGCAAGTTGGATTAAACCCTGTGTATGTGGGAGGATACCTGACAATTGACCAGGTGTGCAGTGGGCCAGCTCTGAGCAGCTGGCTTGTCAAGCTGATACCAGTCCTGGTTACAGGCAGCACTGCCTCAGAGCCCACGTAGACATGGCTGAAATGAGAAGGGAATTCACCTGCCTTCCAGGAAAACCACTCTGCTTTTCTCACTACTGCCAAGCAGTGCAATCAGTGATCTCTCAAGGGTTGCCCCCCAGGTCATGGGTTCAGTTCTGCCTCCCTGCAACCGGGGACCTAAGCAGTAAAGGACACGGTGCTGAGGTTAATTGTGCGCTGGAGCTATGCATTTCAGAGTTCCCCTTTCCATTAGCAGTGACTTCCTGAGGAGGAACGGCTTGCTGAGGCAGCTGTGAGGGCCTCTTGGGTCTGCCTGTGCCTTGCAACTCTGGCCTTCTCCAAAGCATTTGACGTGTGTACGTGCCTCTCATTTCATGGAGTTCAGTGCTAATGCACAGGAGGCTGGGTTGCTGCTTCATAGGAGCCCAGGTCTCCAAAGACCCATTTAATTTTCTCCTTCAAGGTGGTGTTAGCAACACCAAGAAGATGCTGCCGGCTGTCTTGGACAAGTGGGATGTTGGCCCTCTCCACTGCTGACGTCATGTTCTTTGCCTTAATTCCCCCTCTGGGACCATGGCGCGAGGCAGGCAATGCCAGCTCTGTTCAGTGTTAACAGTTCGCTTTCCCATTGTGTGGCAGAATAGAGTTACACCAGTGTCACCCCTTCCACAGTTCATTTAAGAATCCAGGGGCGGTGGGTGTGAAGTGGAGGGGGAAGATGCATTGTCCATCCAAAGCACCCATTTCCTTCGGGCAATCTGGCTGTGCCAGGAATGATCAGCTCTCAGCAATGGCTGACTTCTTTCTGCTGTTGCATACCCAGGCGAGTTGGGAAAGGAAATAAGCTCCTGAGCCGTGTATGGCTTTATCTGTAACTCTTCCATCTGCTCTCAGCAGTGCACAAATAACTACAGGGTGTCTGAGGAATTAGGTTTTTGGAGCTAGCGCTTCTACAGTCTGGCAGTGCAGCAGCTCTGTGCTGGGCTCAGATGCTTTAACAAAGGCCAGCTCCTGAATGGGGGGGGGGGGGGGTTACGACAGCCATTGTCAAACTCCTTTTGTGGAGAGGACTAAGGCATGCTTTTAACTGGACTGTGGGCCAGGGCCACACAAATTCAGTAAACACAGCCCTATAGCCTCAGCAGATCTCTTGCTGCAACCAAGAGGAAACTGGTACTTAGCTGCAGCATAGAACATGGCCTGCAGTTCGTACTAGAGAGTTGTTCTTTCAGCTATACTGATGTTGGCTTCAGTGGGGATCTGTGGGTTCGCTGCACCTCCGAAACCATCAGATTGTCATTAGTAAAGTTAGCATCGAGGTCAGCATTGCTGCACAAAAGAAAAAGCCAGTCTGTTAAAGGGCCATGGTCCTATATCTGCCCTTTGTTTATCTCATGTGTGCAGTCCTCTAATTTGTGTGCACAGTTGTGGCAGGTATGCAAAAGTGTAATCTATGTTTGGAAATCTAGTGTGCTTCAAGTACTGCTTGAGAGTCAACACCCCCTTGAGCTGAATAAAGGCAATTCATGTTTCTGAGCAACCAATTCTGGCTGACGGGTATGAGTTTCTTTTGTGTCTGCTTATGCTTTGTTTGTAGGTGGACGTCTTTTCTCAGAACCCTTGTAACCTGCAGCAGCAGCCTGTGTCAAACCATCCTGCTGGCACCACTCACTCCAGGTGTTGGTAATGTGTTAGCAGCCAGGAATGCTTTTTTCTTATCTCCTGCACACGCAGCTCCAGCTTCTGAGACAGCTCAGTCCTCCAAGTCATGCCAAGTCTTTCCACAGTAGGCTGCTTATTCAGATCTAACCCGGACCTGTAATGAGAGCCATTCAATGGTTCTCTGTGAGAGGAGCTTTTGGGGGCACATGTTTTAGGAATCACCAGTGCCATTGGCAGCTATGGACGAGATGAGGGTAGAATGGGAACATGGTGAATGACCGTCACTCTTGGCCAGAGAAGCTGCCCCTCCAGGAGAGGTATGTTGATTTGGGTGGCCGCCACAGCTGTCCATCAGGCAACTTTCATCAGATTTCAGGGAATACAGGGAAGAAGAGTATTGTGAACATGTGACAGAACCTCACAGGAATCATGCTTGGGCCCCATCTTCTACTTGCTGCTCAGGACTTTGCCAGAGCGGAGTCTGATTCCATGGATGGTCCTTCCACAAAAGCAACCTAGGTGGTTGCCTAGGCAGTTGCCAGACGGTAGGGGGTGCTAATGGCTCTGAGCTGGGGCTAGCAAACTTATTTTAAATTTCTTGCCTTCCACAGGGCGTATCAAAATGGGAAGCTGTTTTGGCTGGCCCCACTCCCCAGAAGAGGGTGGGGGGAGGCCCTAGGGACAGGATTAGCAGGGAGGGGGACTAGGAACAGGCTGGGGGTGCAGAGAGGAGGGAGGGAAGGGCCCTTCCACTAGCCTGCAGCTCAATCTGAGCAGCCTCTAGGCTGCCACTCAGCTTATGCCTCTCGGCTGGCCTGTAACCTGGTGTAGCCCAGCCCAGCCCAGCCCAGCCCTCCACCTGGCTTGGTGTGTGGCTTGGCCAGGTTGGGGGGTGGATGGGGAGTCACCACCCAGTCCATGCAACCCTGGCGGGGGGGGGGAGACAAAATCACAGGCGCCTAGGGTGCCAAGAAACCTTGGGTCGGCCCTGCTAGGAGAGCTGTGAACTAAGCATTTGCCTGGGGCACCAAATTAGATTAAAGTAAATATTTTTCACTATTTTAAAATATATTTTATACACAAATTATTATTTCTGCTCAGGGCACAAAAGTCATAGTTTGCCCAGGGTGCCAAAAACCTTTGGGCCAGCCCTGTCTGCTCCAGCCCAGCTGGGTCTCCAAGCTAGCAGTGCAGCCAGCTCCTCAGAGGGTCCCAATATGTGACAGGTTCTCACTTGTTCTCTGGGCTCCTCTTGGCACAGCCAAATAGGCTGAAAGCTGGTGGGGAGACTGCTACCCCAGGGCTCCTGCCACACTGTGAAGTTGTCTCCTTCATCTGACCCTGAAGGATTCAGAATTCCTGTACTGTCAGGAACTCCTCCTGTAGGAGCACCCCTTATAGGGACCTAGGATGTTGGTCCATGACCAAATGGCCATGCACCCTGCCCCTGCAGCCAGAGTGATTACCAGACAGTGTTTGAAGTGAGAAGCGTTGATTAGTTCTCAGGATCAGCGTTAAGAAAAACTGTTAGCAGGCTAGTAAGTTACAGAAGCAACCACCCAAGGAGGCTGCTGCTCAAGGCTTCCTCCCTGCTGACCCCTTCCAGGGGGACTGGTCCCTTTCCTGGAGCCACCCTCAGATCAGAGCTTTAGCCCCTTCCAGTCTTTCTCTACTTCCTGAAACTAAGTGGACAATCTCTTGAGTACAACTGGTTGGGGCAGAGTCAGGGGGTCCTAGCTGGGTCTGCCTACATGTGACTGGGGAAGGCCTATTCATCCTCTGGTGGTCTCTGCAATGATTGCTCACCTGAGACCCATCATCGATATATTCGAATAATGTGGGGAAACTGAGGCACACACCTGTCACCCAGAGAAAATCCCAAAAGTATCCCCACTTCATTACACCATGTGGGACAAAAAGCTCCCTTTTCTCACTGTGAGTATTGCAGTTTGATTGGAGTGCACCATCTCCATGCACGTCATGTCAGAAGTAGCTCAGCTCCTGGATGCGGTAAAGCCCAAGTTCAGGAGTGGCTGTGTGCCTCCTGCTCTGTTGGATGGCTGGGAGCAGGGGTTCCATCTGCAGTGGATGGATAGAGAGGTCTAAGTGTGCATGGCAACCACGTGCATAAAGAGGGAGACATGTAGAAAACCCTTTGCCTGTTTTCTTGCCCTGCATTTTGAGACAGTGAGGCTGAACTTTGGGTTGCTAGGGGAAGGGTCGCTTATAGAGGGACAGCCATTGTTTCTCCATGGTTACTTTCCAATGATATACTAGATAGCCCTACCCCAGTGCTCACTCTCTAGAAACGGAGTGTGTGGTGGGCAATAAATTCTGGCCCTGGGTCTATCGGTATGTCTGCAAAAGAACCAGGATTGCACTCCCACCCCTTTGGGAATGCAGAACCCTTACAATCAGAAGAGAGCTGGAAATAAATCTGGGGTGTTTTCCTCATGTTAGATCTGGTTCTGCTTCCATCTCAAGGGAATCTGGGGAAGAAAAAAGTCCCATGCAACTGACAGAGAAGCAGGGGAGTGGAGGAAAGCACATGGTCTGCTGGTTCCTGAATTTTCACAAGGGCTCAGCCTACCTGTTCTTTGCAGATAATCCTGCTCCAGAGGAAAGTGGGTAAACTGTGCCAACATGGCCTTTCCTCTGGGTAACCAGATCAGATCCCTGCAGCTGCTGTTTTGTTCATACAAAAGCCATGAACTCTGCAGTGTTTTCTGCTGCCTACAAGGATTCTCTCCTTCACTTGGCTGTGAACCTTGTCCCTGGGGCTGGGGGAGTGCAATGCTGGCTCTGGGTGGAGACTCTCAAGGTTGTCCTCTGCCTACTCCACGTAAGGGCAGATGCTGATACAAAGCCCAATTTATTCCACACAAGCCTTCAAGGCTGCCTAGGGTATTGGCACTGAGTCGGGCAGGCCGGCAGAACTCCAAGAGTAGGGACAGATGCACTGGATGTTGCCCAACTGGTTGGAGAGCAGTCGGGGGCTGTAGTAAAATGTGTGGCAAAGTCGCAGCAAAATGACAAGGAATGCATATAATGGAAAAATCCTTTGTGCATCCACTTTCCTGCTTGCTGCTTGTCCCTACTTGTTTACTGGCCCCTGGATGCAGCCTGCCTCTCCAAGCCATCATGGAGACTTCCAAGGCAGCATTCCCTCAAACTATCTAGAAGTCGTGCAAACTCCAGCACTGGTGGTATAACACAAAATGATTGCAGTCAAAATGGGTCTGTTGTTTACCTAGCATTTGTATTGTCCCAACAGTTGCAGATCCCCTTCCCTTGAAAGGTACAAGCTGGCCTCTGACGTGAAGGTGTTTGTCTAATCCAGCCCTGTACTGCACACTCTGTGATCTGCAGGACTGGATCAGCTCCTAGAACTGCTATGGAATTGCTTCTGGTTTGTATCCTGTGAAAGCAAACGTCAAGGCTGCAGTGGGAGGTGCAGGAAGATGTCTGGGTGGGCAGCCAACGCTTCCCTGCATCAAGACTGATTTTTCTTCAGCTTAGGAGGGAAAGGGCACCAGAGGCAGCTAGGAAGCACCTGACCCTGTTGGGGTCTCGGTTTCCATGCAGAAGCAATGAGGATTTCACTGGTGCAAAAAACAGGGTGTGTGGAAGGGCATTTTTGACTAGCTTAATAGTGACCTAATGGTATGTAGGCCATGGAGATTTATTGCTACAGCACCATTTATGCACAGGGAGCATTGCGGGCCAACTAGGCTAGCAAAGCCTCAGGATGATTTTCATGAGGGCTGAGCTCCTGCTGTTCTTAACTTCAGCACTTAGAGTTCCTGGAACCAAACTGGTTGCTAAGTACTCGGGGTTTTCCCCCTGTTGATTGGGGGTCTTGCATTCTGTCCTGTGTCTAGCTCCAGTGGAAGTTCAGCAGCTACCTGGCTCACTCTACACACTCTGGTTGAAAAGCTGTTGACACTGATGTGGGGCAGCAGCCCCCTGCCGTGGTGCTGAGAGAAAAGGAAATGTGATGGAAATCAGCCTGGGAGCATGCTGGAAACCCATGAGAGGAGGTGAGGTGGGGGTGCTCAGTGAGAGGTGAAATTGCTAAACGAGCTGCGGGCAGCAATCTGTTCTTTGCAAGGGATTAGGTCATGTGCTTGTTTGGGAGGCACAGAGAGTCTCCAGTGATATTTATGGGACTGTGGGATTGAGCCTGCCCTTGTGGAAAAGGGGCGATGATATAAAACAGGGGTGCAGGGAAGGGGAAAAGAAGAGTGAGGATCTGGGGGCATTTCATTTTCTGGGTGTCTGAAAGCAGCAAATCAGCAAACCGAGTATGAATGCATGAGAGATGGGAGTCCCAGCTTGCTTCCTTCATAGGAGGGCAGCAGGTACGATGATCCCATTGGTCACTTCTGGCTGTGTTGCCACCTATGAACCTATAATGGTCAACAGAGCACTGGATGGGAACTCAGAAAACCCAATTTCTGCTCCTGGCTCAGCCAAGTGGACCTGCTACATCAGTGGTACCCAACATTTTCTGTGCCATAGCACACCTTGCTACCTTTAATTAATTTGCGGCACACCACCATATAGTTTCCAAATGACCTCATGAATATTCATGAGCCAATGAGCCAATTCAGAACTCTTGGAATAGTTTTTCAAAAAAAATCTTGTGGCACACCTGCTCCGGCCTGACGGCACACCTGTGTGCTGTGGCACACTGGTTGGGAAACACTGTGCTACATGACCTTTCTCTTGCTGGGGCCCTGTTTCCTCTCCCACCTTCAGTCTGTTTGTTTAGATTGTCAGCTCTTTTGGGCAGCCTCCCTCACTCTCTATATTTGTGCAGAACTGCCCTGATCTTGCTTGGGAGCAGGCTCCAGTCAATGGTCCCTCTAATTTTTCATAGGTTGTGCATGCAAAAAATTTCTTTTGTGCAAATTTTTGGAACTAGTGTCCAAATTTGTGCAGACTGTTGAATTTTTTTGTGCATGCTTTATTTGTGTGTGCGGGTTTCACAACCTGTGTACATGTGTGCACATGCATACACATAGCTTAGAGGGAACATGGATCCAGATGTAATCTCCAAGTCTACTTCCTCCCAATGGACCACACCGGATCCAAAACCACATGGGGGACAATTTGTCTGCATTCTAGTTCATCCTATGTTGGCAGAAATATCACAAGAACAGCTATTTTGCTGGAGGCTTAAGCCATTGAGGGCTGAAATCTCATGAGAACAAGTGCTAGGTTTGCGTGCCATTAAATCCATACTGATTCATCCTCTGAATCAAACTGGAGGAAAATCCAAACTGCTATGGTCTATTTTTTATGAAATGTATTGTAGTAAGTTTGTAGCCATCTTAAAAATGTCATGCTAGTCACCATGCTTCACACTGTGGCCACTTATGACTTCATGATAAGACCGTTCAGCACCACAACACTGCCCCACACCACGCATGTACTTAATCAAAAGGAGAATCTTCATTAGACGTTAGCAATATATGGTCTATGACACACAGTATAGCAGTGCTGATTCTGTTCAGAAGAGAACAGTGTTTCACAGATGCTGCATGCAGTTTATTGCAATGAGTTGTCTTCATAAAATTTGTTTTCAGCCTCAAAGAGATACTTTAACAAGGGGAGGAAGGGATTGCTCTCTGGGGTTATCTTCTGGAAAGTCTGAAATGGATTGTTTTGTAACTTTAATTTTCTGAAATGAGTCCATCTATCTCTGTATCTCAAAAGCACAGCCCAGTTCTGCAGTGCCTGGCAGTCTCCTGAATACTCTCAGCAGAGTCATAGGGGCCTGCATGGGCCAGAAATAAATACCCTCTCATTCCCAGACTGGTCTTGCTTGCGAAGGGGACAGAGTGCACTGTGTCTGCCCTCTTGCTAACAAGAGGGCTTTGGTGTGTCAGAGCTGCCACACTGGCTCCTTAGTGCAGTGGTTCCGAACCAGTGTGCTCGGTCACACTGGTTTGCCGCGGCAACACCCAAAGTGTGCCGCGAGCATCCCCTAGAGCTGGGGTTAAAGTTCCCTCCCTGCTGAGCCCAGGGATGTGGGCTGTGCAGGGATGGGCAAAGGCAGGGGTGAAAGTAAGGGGGAAGGCACTGGAACGCAATTTTGGGCCCCCTATTTTTAGGCAGGCAGCCTTCCAACCCCCTAAAAATCGAGGAAGGCACCAGAATGCGGAGTTCCAGGGGTCCCCTTAAAAGTAGCAGGAACAGCAGGAACGCAGAATTCCAGTGGCTCCACTTTAAACCCTGCTCCACTTTAACCCAGCCAGCAGAGAGGGGCGGGAGGCTCAGAGTGTGTGAATCTCCCCCTGCAGGGCAGAGCAGCTTGTGTCAGCCAGCCTGCCAACAGCCCAGGTAAGGGCTTTGAGGTGCTGCTGGGGTGTGTGTGTGTGACAGAGGTGGGTGGGAGTGTCTGCATAGCAGAGGGTGTGTAGCTGGGGTTGTGGAGTGGCTGTTTGGTTGGGGGTGTGTGGAGCTGGGGAGTGGGGTGGCTGTGTATGGGGGGGTGTAGCTGGGGGCTGGGGGCCTAGTTCTGGCCCCTGCAGTGATAGGAGGGTCCATCACAGGCAGAAGGGGTCTAGGGGAGGGGATGACGGGACCCACTGGAGTGGGAGGGAGCAGCATGGGGTGAGGGAGCCACTGTGGAGAAGGGGGAAGTGGGTGCTGCACCATGCTCCCCTGCCCTACCTTCCCACTCCCCAGGTTTCCACTTCCCCCCCACAAAGCCACTCTTGTTCTCCCTTCTTCTCTTGCCATCCTTGTGCTGTTCCCTACATGGCTGCCCCCTACATGGCTGCCCTTGTCCTCTTTTGCCACCCCTGCCCTTCTCTGCTCCCCATTCTCACTCATGCCACTGCACACGACTTATGAGCTCCCCTGTTTTGCCACCCCTGCTCTGCTACCCCTACTACCCCACACAGTAGCATTTCCAAAACACGGTGCCATGGTTCATGAATATTCATAAGTAGTTTGAGTTAATTTGAATATTCATGAGTTTAATGGTGGTGTGCCTCGAAAAATTTGAAGGTATCAAGATGTGCCACGGCAGAGAAAAGGTTGGAAACCACTGCCTTAGTGGCTGCTGCTCTCTCTAGCACAGGGTGCTTCCAATGCTTGGAACCTGCCCTGACACCCAGGCCAGCAAGAGGAAGGAAACATTTCCTTTGCATTTAAAAAAAAAAAAAAAAAAAAAAAAAGCGCCCTGAGGTGACCCCAGTGGTTTTTTTGTGATGGTACCCAAGGGTACAGTGTACCAGCACCTTTTTTGCCAGTCCCACTGCTCAACGGGGAGAGGTGTATGGGGGGGGTCAGCCAGGGAAAGGAATGTACTGGTACCTTTTTTTTATTTTTTGCCTTCAAAAAGGCATCGAGTGACTCTGTAGGGGACAGACCATCCAGTGGGGTCAGCATCCTCAGCACTGGCCACCTCTCAGGAGCAGCAGCCTGGTCCTTTGCTGTCCCTTTTCCCTTCCTTCCCATTAAACAGTTTCAGCATCATGCAGGTAGGAGTTGAAGTCTGAAGGCAGGCGCTGTTTTTTTCTCCTTGCAGAGGATGTCATCCTATGACTTTCTCCATGCTTTTCACTCTCTTTCATGACTGTTGCTGAGGTTCACAGCATTCATGTGTGCTGCATAATACATGTAAAGCCCACTGATTTATGTGTTGTGGCTGCTGTGAGAGCCAGGCGGGGATGACAAAGATTAGCAACCCAGAGACAGCAACATTCTTTTCTCTCCCTCCATGCCACCATTCCTTCCCACCCATTGTGCTTTTAGCCTCGAGCCACAGCCAGCACTAGCTGCATTTTGATTGCCAGAGACTTCCTGTGAAGGAAACTAACCCAAACGACAGCAGTCCAGAAAGCACTCTTCTCTCCCAGGCTTCGGCCATGGCAGTCTGGGTCCCTGAAGCGGTTTGAAACTGACAGACTAGTCGCTTGTGCTAAAATGCAGGCACATATATTACAGAGCTACTTCATTTGCAGTAGATGCTCAGCCTATCCGAAAAGCAGGGGCCCTAGATACTGCAGCTGGCACCTCAAGTCTTCTGGAACATTATGACAGATTGAGCTAGCGTCATTAGGTCCTAACATAGCGCAGTATCCGAACACCTCACTGTCGTGTAATGAGTTTTTTTTCCTCACAACCCCTCTTGGAAGCAAGGTTATTAGGTCCCCACTTTATGGTGGGGGATCCAAGATACAGGGAGATTCCAGTTTGCCACAGGTTACACAAACTAACTGCACTTAGGTTGCTCAAATCTTAGGCAAGAGCCCTACTGGTCATGGCTTCCTGGTCACTCTAGGAACCACCCTCCCCATCCGTTAGTTGGCACTGATCCTTCCTAACTGTTGGCCAAATGGTGATGTGCTAACTCGTTTTTTTACTCCCTCCTAGCGTGATGAAAGTCACCCGGAGGTTCTACCTAAGTACAAAGGGAGAATTGAATGACCTCTGTGCTGGGCGCATGTCCACACAGCAGCGCCCCTGCAATCCACCTCCTTCTGGGTTGAAGGGTGGCACCGAATCTCATCGAATCATAGGGTTGGAAGGGACCTCATAGGTCATCTAGTCCAACCCCCTGCCAGAGGCAGGACCACTCCCACTAAACCATCCCAATCATGGTTTTGTCCAGCCAGGCCTTAAACACCTCCAAAGATGGAGGCTCCACCACCTCCCTAGGCAGCTCATTCCAAGGCTTCACCACTCGCCTAGTAAAAAAGTTTTTTCTAATATCCAGCCTTGACCTCCCTAACTGTAACTTGAGACCATTGCTGCTCGTTCTGTCCTCCATTACTACTGAGAATAGTCAAGCTCCGTCTCCCTTGGAGCATCCCTTCAAGTAGTTGAAGGTTGCTATCAAATCCCCCTCAATCCTCTCTTCTGCAGACTAAATAAGCTTAATGCTTTCAGTCTTTCCTCATACTGCAGAAGAAGCTGTCCAGAGGAAGAGAGCTAATGCCTCCCTCCTGCACAAGTGTCACAGCCACACACAGTGGCAGGTGCTTGGTTTTTACAGCCTCATTCCAAACGACCCCTCAAAGGGGTAAACCACATGGCATTCAGTCAGAGGACAGATGTGTGAATCACCTTTGTTGGGATTTGAACCCATAGCTGCAGCATTTCAAAGCTGATAGTCAAGAACCTTTCTTGGGTATACAGCACAGAAAACTGGGCTGGTTTGAAGTAAGGATGCCTAGAGCTATGCAGTGCCATGCAAGTTCAGGATGCCTTGGGGATCAAAGAGGTGTTTGCACTAGGAGAAAACCTTGGCGTCCCTTTGTGGCTCTGTACAACGCTCATGCTTATGCAGGGGTCATAGAGATAACAACATCCACCCTGCCAGTGACAAAGACCTTCTCTACAGGCATCTTGTCTGCGGACCACATGCCAATTATGGCCCATGTAAAGTGAATCACTGTGCAGGCTGCGATGGACATCTCATGTGGGGCCAGTGCTGTAGCCCAGAATGTTTTTGCCTTCCTTTTCCCCCCCCTCTTCCCTCCGTGTTCCTAGTAACTGACCAGATGAGGGACCATTCTCATCTCCAGCACAATGTTCTGGGGTTGCTTTGCCACTCTGGCTCCCAAGAGTTTCATCCTTGGTACATGGAAACAGACCTCTGTGTGTGGCACAGGTGAAGAGGTCACCTAGGCCAGATGATTTGAGATCTTTGAAGATTAGGATTAGGACTCTGAATTAGATCCCCAAGACCCCCAAACACCCTCCTCCCTAAAAGCAGCCTGCAGAACCTCCAGCCAATGAGATGGATTAAGCAGCAGAAGTGTCTCCCAAGAAGACTGGGGGAAGCACTATTACTTGGGTTGGTTTAAGACTGGAGAAAACACTAGAAAATGTATTAGCAGGAAGAGGGAGATGTAGTGGGGTCTCTAACAGTTCTTTTCAGTCTTGAGAGTCTGTGATGAAGGTGGCATTAATTGGACACCATGCTTCTGGTAACTTTCTGAGCATGAAGCAGTTTCTTTCCAGTTACTCCCCTAGCCCACCATGACCTTCCAATATTCCTCTCCCCTACACATCAAGCAGCCACATGTTATCACAAATTAGCTTTATTTTTCACTTCTGAATGATTGTAAACAAGAATACAGTACTTTCCAAATCACATGGAACAAGTCTGTGCAACAATGCTGTGATATTTCAAATGTCCAAAGTGCCTCTTACATTCTCTCCCTTTCCAGATTTGTGCAAACCCGAAGAAAGTACAGTACACTGAACAGCTGTCCTCTCAATCTGAATTTTGAATTTGGCCAACACAATCCATCTCTACTGGGACAGAAATGTTAGTGAGTTGAATAGTCTCTAGTGCAATGGTTTAGAAAACTACTCCTGATAATCTGAGCCCTTGGATTTCTATAGGCACAGTCTAAAATCGCCACATCCTTTTTCACTCCAGGTACAGTTGAACACTCCTTTAATACTGCCATGGCACTCAACATGCAAAAGGATCCTTCAGGTTTTTGTATTAAAAGATAGTGAACGCTAGAGGGCAGCAAACTACAGAGTTGGGGAAAATCTATTGTCTTGAAAAAGCTGGTCATAAATAATAATAAATTAATAAACAATGCATAATCTTTTTTTAAAAAAGCTGGTTTAGTTCTGGTCCATTGTTACAGGGGAAACAATGGATCTTTTTATGTAGAAAATAATATTGAGGTAATTAACAAGGCTGTATAAAAGCCAAAAGAACTGAAACATAGTCCCTTTAAAAAAAAAACAAAAAACCAACCCATACATACACACACACAAAAATGCACCATATTGTTCCAAAGAAAATATTTATGTAGGATCTCTCTTTCACTCTTATATATGCACACTCACAGGTATACTTAATTAGTATGGATTTAAAAATAAATATTTTTTTCGATAAACTCTAAAAGTGGAAAAATAAAGAGAGCAGCTCATGAGAGGGGGAATCAGAAAAGAAACGACATTGGTAAGAGCTCTCACAAAATCTCTGTGATTGTGCAAAAAAGGGGAACATCATGTGCAAAGGAGTCTTTGGACCAAGGACTGATGAGTCAGACATCACTCGGAGATCTGGACCTGAAAGGCATTGTGGAAGAGAAGCAGCCACAGAACATGGTCCACAGAACTTTCTGGATCTCTTGGTTCCTGAAGGCGTAGATAACTGGGTTAATCATGGAGTTGTAGGTAGCAGGGAGGACGGTCATGTAGGTATAGAGGGCTGGGTAGGTGTAATCTCCCAGGAGGCAGTAAATGGCAAACGGCAGCCAACATGAAGCAAAAGTCCCCAAGATGACAGCTAAGGTGGAGATGCCTTTCCTGGTGGTGACGTAGTGTGAAGTGGCCAGGAAGTGCCTCTGCACGGCAATCTGGTGGGCGTGCCTGCAAACTATCTTGCAGATTTGAATGTACAGCTGCAACATCACTGCAAAGACCATGAAGAAGGAGATGGAGAGGATGATAAGGTTGTTCTTGGTCAGGGGCTTCACAATGCTGCAGGTGGAGACGTCTTTCAAGCAGTTCCAGCCTGTGATGGGCAGCAGCCCAAAGCAGCTGGAAAAGCCCCAGATCAGGATGAGCATGATATATGTCCGGGTGACTGTCCTTTCCGAATAGTACGTCAGCGCGTTGTAGAGGGAAAGGTAGCGGTCTATGGTGATGGCCAGGAGGCTGCCCACGCTGGCAGTGAATGAGGTCACCAGCAGCCCCACGGTGATGAGGTTCACAGCCTGTGACTGGATGCAATAGACAAAGGCGAAGTGAAATATCAGCCCCAGGCCAGCCAGGAGGTCAGCAGTAGCGAGGCTCCCGATGAGCAGGAACATTGGAGTCCGGAAGGCAGGGGTATAAAATATGATGGCTACCACAATGGCATTCTCACAGGAGATGATGGTCCCAGAAACGCAGAGCACCACGTCCCAGGGATTCAGAGCAAGAGGTTGCACTACCGAGTCCAAGTTCAAGGAGCTGCTGCTGCTGCCATTGCTGACTGCAAACTTGCCTTGTTGGCCTTCAGTGGAGTTGTGAGCCATGTCCTTGTGCATGATGGCCACCGGTAACCTGCAGAGGCACAGCACCAACTTCCATTTAGTGTCATTCTGCACATACAACGGCTCTGTCCTGCAAACATGTGCCCCAGAGTGGTGGCCCCCATGTTTGACTTACCCCTCTAGTTATTGGTGAGCGTCTCTGAGCAGGGCTCATTGTCCAGCGTCTTTTAGTGACGGACTTTGGGGGGGCAGGCTCACATGCCTTTCTTCCCATTGGTTTTCCCCAAAAGTTGGCTCTGACACAGGCTTAGAAGCTAAACTAGAGTGGAAGTTCAGGTGACTGGAGCTACCCAGGTGGGTGACTTGTTTACTATTTGCTCTTAGGGGGAGATCATTTCAGGTCAGGTTTTCATTTGTTTTTCCTTTTTCAAAAACATGCATCACTCCTCCTGTTATCTCCTTGCCTGCATTTGCTCCTGATGAATTGCCTGGATGCATGCCTTGCACAATTTCAGTGTCTAAATACTCCACACCTGGAGCAACATTTCCTCCCTCTCAGGGTGCACTTTATTAACTTAGCACCAACTGCTGACTTCTGGAAGTTTATAGAGCTAAATCTCAGTAATGAAAAAGCAGGCTGGGCACCACCACCCTGACTATTAGCTTGATTGAATTTTTTTCTCCTTCTCCTTTCATTGCTCCATCACTTGCTTGGGCTCTGGCAGATCCAGGGAGCCCACTCCTGCCCCTCACCAAGAGCTTCCTTTTCAGTGCTGCAGTGAATCTTCCTCCTTTGCACTAACCCTAGAGCAAAATGCAAACCCTTCCTCAGTACCCTCTGGTGTTTTTACTGGCAGTGGCCATTGTATTTTTTTTTCCCCCTTTTTTTAGGTGCATGCTCAGCTCTGCTCATTTACAAATCCCTTCCCCAGCTTGACACCAGCCCTTTCTGCTCCTCCTGGCCGGCTCCTGCAGCAGGACTCGGCTTTATATTTGGGGGAGGAGGGTTAAACATCTCACACACCCTCTTCCTCCCTTCAAGGTGCTTTTGCTCATCTGCCAGACCCAACGCTCCCCTGCGCCCAGGGGCCAAAACGGGGCGCCTCCCCACCGCGGCGGGCTTAAAAAGCGGGGCCACTCACCTGGGGCACTGGGGCAGGGAAGGCCGCCTGGAGAGGGATCCTTGCGGCTGCAGGCGGAGGGCTCAGGTCCATGGGAGCCGCAGTGAGCGGGGCTGGGGAGGCGGCGGCGGAGTTATAGTGAATTAGCCCCTTTTGGGGGGGTGACTCACTCCCGCGGCCTGAGCCCACCGCTCCGCCCCGTGCTCCGCCGGATGACGTCAATGAGGCGCAGGAGCCAATCACCAGCCGGGGGCCCAGGAACGGCGCGCGCCGCGCGGCATAGTAATTGACTTGCCGCTGGAGAATTCCATTCATAAATCCCCTTCCGCGGGCCCCGCCCCGCCCTGCCCGGTTTCTCCTTGCGGCGCCTGCAGGGGCTGGGGAGGGGGCAGCGCCCCGGGCTCCCTGCAGGGGTGCTGGGGCATCCTCAGGTGTAGCAGGGCTGAGTCGGCTCAGTGCAAACCAGTCTTCTCCCCAGGACTTGAAATTGGGGGTGCTCACCAAATTGGTATAACACTGTTGCTAACTGAGCGCTGGGGGGTGGTAGGGAAATCCCTGGTGCTACCCCCACGGGCCAGGGGCTCGGAGCTGGAGGATCTGCCCTGCCCTTCCCTTGGCCGAGCCCCAGTGGCCCTGCACGTTGCAGCCATCTGCCCTGCGGGCCTTTTGGGGGGGTGGCTAGCAAGGTGCATGCACGCCAGAAACTGGGTGCGTTT